>JAQZBX010013503.1:0-39772 GCA_029593785.1 Cabassous unicinctus | reverse complement strand
TCTGCCTGCTCTCTTTTTCCTCAGGCCAATTGGGCTTCTGATGTTATGCTGGTTGCCTCTCCAGGCCTCCCACTCTGTTGGCTCACAGGTTCTGGTCAGTGCACCCCCTCACTGATCTAGTTCTTTTTTCTCTCAGGAAGGGTGTGTGTGGCAGATTCTTGATAGTTACCCACACTCCTCTCTCTGGAGCTGCTACTGTATGGGCTGGCATCATTTTTAGTGTGTGCCCACCCTATCTCCACTTCCCCTTACATTTATTATTGTAGTCATGGAAGAACATGTAACACTGATATAAAGATAGTGGTTACTAGAGATTTTGAGGGTAGGGGAAGGGAATAATAGGTAGAACATAGGGCATTTTAGGGCATTGGAATTAAATAGAAATGACAGTTTTAACTATAGACCTTGGCTAGCAGCAATGCTTCAATATTTATTCATCAATTGTAACAAATATACCGCACTATTCAAGATGATATTAACATGGGAATATGAGGAGGGGAAAGGGGTGTGGTATTTGCAATCCCTCATATTTTTGATGTAACTTTCCTGTAATCTAAAAGCTCTTTAAAAATAATGTCTATTATATTATAAATAGAAGAGACTGGGTGAGCATAAAGAAGAATAATAACACTTGCAACAAAAAATAACATGTCTCATGTGAATAAAGGTAAAATAAATGAAACTAAAAATACACTGGAAGCATACAACAGCAGATATGAAGTGACAGAATAAAGGATCAGTGAGGTAGAAAACAGGAATTCCAATTCAAACAGACAAGAACAGCTATAGAACAGAAGGGAAAAATTTGTACAAGGTCTTAGAGAAAGATGACACAATCTACAGAAATGTGTGCTCTGGGTATTCCAGAAGAAGAGAAGGAAAAAGGGACAGAAAAGGTATTTGGGTAAGTAAGGTCAAAAATTTCCCAAATCTTTTGAAAGATATAGTTACTCATGTCCAAGAAGTGCAACATACTCTAATCTGAATAAATCCAAAATTGACCTACTCCAAGACACATGCAAATCAAAATGGCAAATACCAAAGATGAAGAAAGAATTCTGAAAGCAACAAGATAAAAGTGATTTATCACATACAAGGGAGACTCAATAAGACTACGTGCTGATTTCTCATCAGAAAACATGAAGGTAATAATCAGTTTAAGATACTGAATGAGAAATTCTGCCAGCCAAGATTTCTATATCTGGCAAAATTGTCTTTCAAGTTATTAGATAAACAAACTCAGAGTTAAGTAATAAGAGCTCTGCTGTACAAGATATATAAAAGGTTTCCTGCATGCTGAAAGGAAAAAAAAAAACAACAGGAAACAGACTTGGAAGATAGTCTGGACATGAAGATTATTTTTTAAAAAGTAACTAAAAGGGTAAAAAGAATAATGAAAATAAGAAATAACACAAGGTCAAGAGATAAATGAGTGAAGTAAGTACTTCTTTTACAATAATAACATTAAATATCAATGGAGAAACACTCCAATCAAAAGACCCAGAATGGCAGAATGGCCAAAAAGCACATGAAAAAATACCCAACATCTCTAATTATTAGGGAAATTTAGATCAAAACTACAGTTAGATACCACTTCTCACCTTATATAACAGCCACTATTAAAACAAAGAATATTACAAGTGCTGGATAGGATGTGGAGAAACAAGAACACTCTTTCACTGTATTTGGTAATGTAAAATGGTGCACCCTCTGTGAAAAACAGTTTTGCAGTACCTCAAGAATCTGAATATAGAACTGTAGTATGATCCAGCAATGAAATATTATATGGTCTCACTTATAAGACCTAAATACAAAGACAAAACTCATGGAAATAAACTCTAGAGTATAGGTTTCTAGGAAATAGAATGTAGTTTGAGAATAGGAGATGATGCTCATTGTGTATAGAATTTTTAATAAGGTTTATTGTAAAAGGGTGGAAATGAATAGAGTTGTTGGTGAAACATTAGTGTGGGTATAATTAACACTGTTGATTTATACATGAAATTGTGGCTGAAAGGGATAGTCTGTAAATAGAAAGGAAACTAGAGAAAAGTCTAGGGAATGTATAACATGGGGATTTCGGTGGTGGATGAAGATTGTGTTTAAACGTATAAAGAAATGAATGCTCTTATTTTATGAAGAAGATGAAGATTGTAGTTTATAGTATAAATTAAAAATCTTTGTTAAGAAATGTTAAGAATATGGATATGTGTGTGGGGAAATTGCTAGTGTAACTTATGGACAATAGTTAACAGGAATATGGTAATATTTTTCCAGCAATGGCCAAGAAGTTATTATATGAATTCTAAGGAATATCAAAAGGGAGGTATAAAGGGGTATAGGAATTTTCCTTTTTGGAGTAATGAAAATGTTCTTAAATTGACTAAGGTGATAAGGTGATGATAACACAATTCTGTGATGAAAATGAGTGGCCTTGCACGTACACATTGAATGGACTGTACAAAACATGGGATTGGATAACACAGGAAATTGAACCATGGAAGATGGACTGTAGTTAACAGGACATATATGAAAATGTTCTCTCATTAATTATAACAAATGTTTAATACTAATATAGTGTGTTAATCATCAGGTGGGTTGGGGGAAAATACAACAAATGTAAGATATGTACTATAGGTAATAGGAATATTTTGACAATGCTACTCCATAGTTTGGAATGAAAATGTCAGCACAATGCAAGGTGTTGTTGGGATGATGTCTGGAAGCCCTCTATGATGATATGTATGTTTTTTAAGTCACAACTTTTATTACACAATTTTTGTTTATGTATGTTCAAGTGTGAATGATATACTTCAATAAAATTTTATTTTATAAAAGGCAGGTTGTTATAAGAGACAAAGAAGAAAATTATATATTAATACAATGTGCAATCAACCAAGAATATAACAGGCATATTAATTATGCACCCATCAAGGGTGCCCCAAAATACATGAGGCAAACACTGCCAAAACTAAAGGGATAAAATTTATACAATAATTGTTGGAAATTTCAATACACTGTTCACAAAAATAGAGATAACATCTCAACAGAAGATCAATAAGGAAAGAGAAAACTTTAATGTTTTGATAAATATACTACACCTAAGAGACATATATAGAACAGTTCACCCCAAAAGAGCAGGATGTACATTCTTCTCTGGTGCTCATGGATAATTCTCCAGGATAACTCACATATTGGTCACAAAAATGTCTCAATAAATTTTATAAGATTGAAATTTTTCAAAGATCTTTCTCTGATCAGAACAGAATTAAGCCAGAAATCAATAACAGGTGGAGGACTGGAAATTGCACAGATTTATGGAGTATAAACAACATACTCTTAAGCAATAACTAGGTCAGATAAGAAATTGCAAGAGAAATTTTCTTTACTTCGTTATTCCATCTTCTGTTTTTTATTGCTTTTCTTTCATTACACCTCTTCTGAGGTCTTCATTTATTCTTTTTCTCTCTCTTTTATCTTTCTATTATTTTTTTCTTCCCTTCTCATCTTTCTGGCCTTTTAATTCTTCTATTTTTTTCTCTATTTTTTTCTAATTTCATTTTTTCTATTCCACTTTTTAAATCTGATTCCTTTGGATTTTTAAGATTCTTTACTCATATTACAAATATTTTTTCCTAGCTCTTAAAATGTTCTTCTTCTACCTTTTTTATTATTATTACTGATATTCATCTTCTCTTCTTTTTCCTTTCATTTTCACTGGTCCTAATATTTTTTTTCAGGGAACACAGACAACTGCAAGGATATATAATAAGAGGAACCAAGTGTCAAAAAGGAAACAACACACCCACACACACACAAAAGAAATCCAAGATTAGAAAGAGAACCTAAACAATCAAATAAGGCCATCAAATTAAACAGATGCCTAGACACCAACAAAAAATTATAAGCCATATTAAGAAATATGAAGACATTGCCCAGTCTAATGAACAAACTAAAAATCAAGAGGACATGAATATCATGAACAACTAATCAGGGATGTCCAGAAGAATATCAAGAATCAAATTAATGAAGTGGAGGAAAAGACAAAGGACATTAAGAAGACACTGGGCCATCTATTCTATTCCTCCCTCCCCCTCCCCTCAGGACCACAGAAACCACCAAGCTTCACTCCTTGAAAACAAGATTCATATTTACTTGCAACAACATTGAGGCTTTGACATACTGGCCTGTCCTCCCATATTAGGCACTGCTTATGCTCTCAAGATACTCCCACCCTTCTATTGGAGAACATAGCAGAACCATTCAGGGTAGGAGTCTAACACTTTCCCACTCATTATGTGTGTCTCCCCACTGATACAATACACTATGACAAGATGAACACTCACTCCCTAAAAGCCTGCCTCAAGTGCACTCTGTCCCTCATATCCCCCTGACCCAGCACCCTAAACCCCTAACACTCCCCTGCCATATTTGCCAAAAGGGCATTCCCATCATTGTAGTTTGGGAGAGGGTAAAAGAGGTGTAATATGGGGGCATTTTTGGGACTTGGGAATTGTTCTGAATGATATCGCAATAATAGATACAGGCCATTATATGTCTTGCTATAACTTACAAAATTGTGTGGGATAGAGTGCAAACTACAATGTAACCTATAATCCACTCTCTAAGTGGCAATGCTTCAAAATGTGTTCATCAATTGTAACTAATGTACCATGCTACTGAAGAATTTTGTCAATGTTGGAAAATATGGAAAAATTAGGGAGCAGGGCATATGAGAATCCCCTACATTTTTTATGTAGCATTTGTGTAATCTAAGTATCTTTTTTAAAAAGAAAAAAGCATATTAAAAAAAGAAGACACTGGGGGAATACACTGAAGAAATTGTAAACATAAGTAAGAAGACCAAGGATCTCACAGTGATGAATGGCACAATGCAATAGATCAAAAATATGCTGGACACACATAACAGCAGATTTGAACAAGCAGAGGAAAGAATCAGTAATGTTGATGACAGCACAACTGAAACCAGACAGATAGTAGAACATAATAGATAAAAATATTTTAAAAATCCCACATGGACTCAGGGATTTGAATGACAAAAGGAAATGCCCAAGTATATGCATTAAAGGCATCCTAGAGGGAGAAGAGAAGGGAAAGGGGGCAGAATGATTTTTGGAGTCAATAATGGCTGAAAATTTCCAAACTTTTTTGAGGGACATGAATGTACATGTAAAAAGCACAGCACCACACAAAGAGTATAATTTCTAACAGGTGTAACCCAAGATATATATGTTTCAAATTGTCCTATGTACAAGACAAATAGAGAATACTGAAAGCAGCAAGAACAAAGAGATCCATCACATCCAAGGGAAGCTTGATTAGATTTAGTGCTGATTTCTCATTTGAAACCATGGATGCAAGAAGGCAGTGGTATGACATAGATAATGTGCTAAAAGTATGTAGAAATAAGCAAATAACAAAGATTAGAACAGAGCTAAATGAAATTGAAAATAAGAAAGCATTAAGAAAAATTAACAAAAGCAAAATGTGGTTTCTTGGGAAGATTTATAAAATTGGCAAAACATTAGCTAAACTAAGAAAGAAAAAAAGAGACAAAATGCAATACATAAAATAAGAAATGAAAAAGAAGATATCACCATTGATTTCAAAGAAATGAGGAGTATCATATTAGCATACTTTGAAAAAAATTATGCCAACAAGATGGATACCTTAGGTGAAATGGACAAATATCTAGAAAAACACAAGCAGCCTTCATTTATGAAAGAATAAATTGATAAACTCAACAGAACAATCATAAAAAATGAGATTGAACTAGTCATAAAAAGTGTCACAACTAAGAAGAGTGCAGAACCACAGGTAAATTTCCAATCATTCTGGTAAGCATTAACACTAATCCTGCTTAAACTCTTCCAAAATACTGAAGCAGAGGAAACAGTGGCCAGCTCATTCTAAAATGCCAGCATCACCAAAGTCTGAAGATGAAACCACAAGAAACGAAAACTAAAGATCAATCACTCTAATGAAACTGAATGCTAAAATCCTCAATAAAATACTTACTAATCATATTCAACAACACATCAAACTAATTCCACACCATGACCAAATATGTTTTATCCCTGGGATGCAAGGATGGTTCAGCACAAGAAAATCAATCAAAGTAATACACTGTATTAAAAGACCAACAGAAAATAAATTTCACTTGATCATCTTTATTTATGCAGAAAAAGGATATGACAAAATACATACACTTTCTTGATACAAAAAAAAAATGCTTCAAAAGATATGAATACAAGGAAACTTCCTCAACATGGAAAAAGGTATATATCAAACACCCACAGCTAACATATTATTCAATTCTGAAATCCTGAAGGCTTTCCCTCTAAGATCTGGAACCAGACAAGGATGCCAACTGTGTTTAACGTTGTGTTAAAAGTACTTATTTTACATTGTTTTAAAAGTACTCACTAAAGCACTTAGGCAAGAAAAAGTTTTAAAATGCATCAAAATTGAAAAGAAAGAAATAAAAATTTCACTATTTGCAGATGACTTAATCCTGTACATAGAAAGCCCTGAGAAATCTTCAACAAGCTTGTAGAGCTGATAAATGAGTTCCACAAAGTGGCAGGATATAAGATCAACCCGCAAAAACCAGTAATCTTTCTGTACACCAAAATGAGCAATCTGAGGAGGAAATAAAGAAAAATGCATTTGCAATAAAGAAAACTGCAACTAAAAGAATCAAATACTTAGGAATAAACTTACCAAAAGATGTAACAGACTTGTGAACAGGAAACTATACAAAATTGTTAAAGGAAATCAAAGAAGACCTAAGTAAATGGAAGAATGTTCCCTTTTCATGGATGGGAAGAATAACCTCATTAAGATATCTATCCTACACAAATTGATTGACAGATTAAACACAAATCCAATAAAAATACCACAGCAATTTTTACGGAACTGAAAAAGCTACTTATGAAATTTGTTTGAAGGGCAAGGGGTCCCAAATAGCAAAAGGTATATTGAAAAAGAAAAATAAAATTGGGGAAATCACACTACCTCACTTGAAAACATACTACAAAGTTACAGTGTTTAAAAATCCATAGTATTGGCACAAGGATAAATATAGTGACCAATGGAACAAAACTGAGAGTTCTGAAAAAGATCCTCACATTTAAAGACAAATGATATTTGACAAAGATTCCAAGCCCATTCAACTAAGAGAATGGCTTCTTCAAGAAATGGTGATTGGTCAACTGGATATCCATTTCCAAAGAATGGCAGAAGAACGTCATCTCACACCTTATACAAAAAATAACTCAAGATGGAGCAAAGATCTAAATATAAGAGCCAAGACCATAAAGACCTTGGAAGATAAAATAGGGAAGCATCTACAGGATCTTGTATTAGGAAATTGTTTCATGAATTTTAAACCCAAAGCACGAGCAACAAAAGAAAAAATTGATGAATATGACCTCCTCAAAATTAAAAGGTTTTGCACCTCAAAGGAGATTGTTAAGAAAGTGAAAAGCAGCCTACTCAATGGCAGAAAGTATTTGGTAACCATCTATTTGATAGGGGCCTAATATCCAGCATATAAAAATAAATCCTACACCTCGAATACAAAAAGACAAAGAACCCACTTAAAAAATGGGCAAGTGATTTGAATAGTCACTTTTCCAAAGGAAAAATACAAATGGCTAATAGGACATGAAAAGATGCTCAACATCACTAGCTATTAGGGAAATGCAAATCAAAACTGCAATGAGATCTCATATTACACTAAGTAGACTAGCAGCTATTAAAAAAAAAAAAAAAAAACCAGAGGACTACAAGTGTTGGAGAGGGTGTGGAGGAATGGGAACACTTATCCACTGCTGGTTGAAATGTAGAATTGTGCAGCCACTGTGGAGGACAATTTGGTGGTGCCTCAGAAAACTTAACTATAGAACTGCCATATGACCCAGTAATTCCATTTCTGAGTATATACCCAGAAGAACTGATAGCAAGAGATATATGCACATGAAGAGATATATGCTCACTTATGTTCATAGTGGCTTTATTCACTATTGCCAAAACTTAGAATCAACCCAAATGCCCTTCACCAGATGAATGGATAAATAAAGTATGGTGTATACATACAATGGAATATCACTCAGTTGCAAGAAGGAATACAGTATTATTATATGGTATAGCACTGATGAATCTTGAGGACCTTATGATGAGTGAAGCAAGCCAGTCACTGAAGGACAAATATCACATGACCTCACTGATATGAATTAAACAAATTGAGCAGACTCACAGAGGTAGAGTGGAAGATAGGTTTACATGAAATAGAAACCTTTTTATATACTGATGGCATCTTTGTTATAACTGATATACAAATAGTGAAACATAGCTACTAAACATGGTCAATGGTTTACACTATGGTTTACATTTTAGACCGTACACTTTTATAAATTTTGATGATATTTACCATGTCCTGTGACCATCACTGTAAGATCAAGGAGAACATTTACACTGAACACTCAATACCTACTTTTAGATCTATTCTATTCCTCCCTTCCCCTCCCCCAAGGGCCCATGGCGATGGTACTAAAATGGGGGGTAGGATAGGGGGAGGTTGTGGGTATATGAGAGCCACCTGTATTCTGTCTGTGACTTTGCTGTGACCTAAAACTTCTTTGAAAACTAAATGAAAAATAGTGAGACACTGGGGAATGAGTGGGGGAAGGTGCCACGGAACAGACAGGACATGAGATATTATGGTGATGAAAAGTAAAATGTCAAAAACAATTTTTAAAATATTTTTCATTTTTTAAATATCCCAATCTTTTAATTTAATTTTAGTTATAGTTTTTTTTTATTTTTATGTATTTTATTTCTTATATTTAAAATTATAATTATTCTTTCATTTTCCTATTAATTGTATTTGGCTACTGTAATGGCCTCATCGTTGAAGAAGCTTTGGATCACAGAAGGGTTACAATTGGGCAGGGAAGGATCATTGGTGTGGGGTGTCAGAGATGAGGTATGCATGGGAGGAAGTTAACCTGAGCACACATATAAGGTATGTAAAAATGTTCATGGGACACTGTTACAGTGGATGGAGACTCACATAATAACTGAGAGAATACTGAATTCCCATCCTGGGGTGCTCTGCCACATTCTCTAAGGGAGAAGCAATAGTCCTCCAAGTGCAGGGTCAGTGACAGGCAAAGGAGGATGATCCACTGATAGGCACTTGATATTGATGACTAGGCTTATGAGACTTTGCTCTATAAATTGAAAGTTAGTCTATTGTTATGGGGTGCCTAAGGGTTACCTCCTGAGAGCCTCCTTGCTGCTCAAATGTAGCCTCACTCTAAGCCAAACTCAGCATATGAATGCATTACCTTCCCCCCAGCGTGGGACATGACTCCCAGGGATGAGCCTCCCTGATACCAAGGAATTGCTACCAAGCACAAACTAACAATGTGGCTTGACAAAGACATCAAATAAAAGGAGGAAAAGGTAAACACAAATGAGTTCATACGGTTAAGAGACTTCAAAGTGATTCAGAATGTCATCCCGAAGGTAATGCTTACACACATCTCAGCAAGCTCTCATAGAACGTCAAAGTGGATATTACCCCAAATAGTGGGGCTCCCAATGGCTCTGGAGACACCCAGATCCTATGGTCAGGCAGATAACTCCATAGTTTGGTGCCTTGCCAGTGGGCCCTACTTTGGACTTTGTGCTTCTAAGAGTGACAGAGTTAGACTCAATTATGACTTCCCTGCACATAGCTCATCTGTCCCTTCAATTTAAACCTATACTTGGTGCTGGAGTTTGTAGGTGTACATCCAGAGACTCAAATCTTTGGGCTGTCCATGGGTTAAATGGTCCCAGGACCTTGGCAGAGTTGCAACACCTACTCTACAGCTCATTGGCTTCACCGAGGACAACTGGTGGGGAGATGATGAGGGACAACAGACATCCCAGGGAATAGAGAGAGTCTGCAGCTGCAGGCAGGATAGTCCCGTCCATCTTCCCCATGGGATATAAGCCCCTTCTCAATTGGAGGTGGAGTGGATGTCACCACAACAGAATCCTCGGGATTGGGGAAAGAACTATGGACTAGAGTGGACATAATAGTATTCTACTATAGATATATTGTGATTCTAGAAATGGAAGAAATTATGACATTGATGGAGCCAGTGACCACTGGAGGATCTGGGGACAGGGAGAGGGAAAAACAATTGTAATATGGGAGCTTTTTCGGGACTTGGGAATCATCTTGAGTGACATTGCAATGACAGATATAGGCCATTTTATATCATCACACATCATGCAAAACTGTGTGGGAAAGAGGGTAGACTACAATGTGAACTATAGTCCATGCTTAATGGCAAAGCCTCAGGATGCATTTATCAATTGCATTGAATGTGCCACACTAATGAAGGATGTTTATGTGGGAGGGTGTGGGAGGTGTGGGGATTGGGGCATATGGGAATTCCTATAGTTTTTGTATAACATTTATGTAATCTAAGTATCTTTTAAAAAATAATAATAAAGAAATGTAAAAAAAACAGAATATATTTAAAGTATACAAATTAATAAGCTTAGCATGTGTATACCTGTGAAACATAGCCCCAAATCAAGATAATGAAAATATGAAACACCTCCAAAAGTTTCTTCATGACCCATGGCAATTCCTCACTCAGTCCATCCCCAGACAACCACTGATTTGTTTTCTGTCACTATAGATTAGTATACATTTTCAGAAATGTTATGAAAATGAAATCATTTCATTCCATTTTATGCTTGCCTTCTTTCACTCAGCACAATTATTTTGATAATTATCCGTATTTTTGCATGTATCAATGATTCATTCCTTATTATCGCTAAAGTGTATTTCCCATATGGATATATCACAATTTGTTTATCCATTCACCTGAAAATGGACATTTATGTCAATTCTAGTTCATGGTTTTGACAAACAAAGATGCTGTAAACATTTTAAAAATACAGGAAATAGAAAGGGAGAAGAAGGTTGTGAGCCAATGCCCTTATGGGCAAAATCTATGATAAGGGGCAGTGTGAAGTTGTAGAGTGGAGGGGCATGACAGTGGTGTAATGATACTTTTAGGTTAGGTGGTGCTGGTTTGTCAGGGGGGATAAGTTGTGGAGGGTTGATTGGACTCTCCATGGAACTGGCAGGAGGGTTGGTGGGGGGAGCAGATGAACACTGGAGATTGGTGGGTCCATGGTTGAATCTAAAATGTTTGGAAAGCTCTTTTGCCGATACGGATAGTGAGAGTTGCTTTTTTGGGGTGTTGAATGTGGGGGTATTTGGGAAAGGGCGCACCTTGGGCAGGCTTTTAGGGAGTGTGTGTTTATCTTGATGTAATTTGTTATATCAGTGGATGGACTCCCACCCTGGGGAGGCCCACTATGTACTCAAATAGAAGAGCAGGAGTCTGTCCAGAACATGGCGGTGCCTAATAGGGTAGGGCAGATCACTGTGTTAAGCCTTCAGTATTGTTGCAAGTAACTATGATTTTTTTCCTTCAAGGAGTTAAACCTGGTGGTTGTCGTGGATGCTGAGAGGAAGGGGAGTGAGGAAAAGAATAGATGGAACAGTTGACATTTTGGGGGAGATGGAAGTGTTTCTACATGACCTTACTATGATTGATACGGACCATGTGGAACTGTATCAATATACAAGTGTAAGGTCCAAAATGTAAACCATAATGTAAACCATTTAACACGCATGGTTGGTAGCTATGTTTGTACATCAGTTGTAACAAATATACCAGCCACATGTAAAATGTTATTAATAGGGGAAGGGGGAAAAGGTGGAAGATGTTGGGTATATGGGAGTCCCCTGTATTTAGTATATGACTTTTCTGTAATCTAAGACTTCATAAAGGACAAAATGAAAAAAAAATAAAAAATAAAGTAACACATAGGGGTAATAAACGGAAGAAAATGTTACTGTACATATAGGACAACAGATCTTACATTGATGAAAGGGAAAATGTCAAAATTTTTAAAGTATCTTCTCATTATTTTTATTATCCCAAAATTATTTTCATTTTTTTGTATTTTATTTCTTATTTTTAAAACTATCATTATTTCATTTTCTTATTAATCATATTTGGTTATTTTATTGGCTCCATTTTTGAAGAAGTTTTGGATCACAGAAGGGTTATAACTGTGGCAGGGGAGGATCATTGGTGTGGGTTCTCAGAGATGAGGGATACATGGTATGAAGTTCACCTCAGCATACATATAAGGCATATAAATGTGTTCAAATGTTCATGGGATATTGCCATGGTGGGTAGAGTTTCACACAATAACCAAAGGAATATCAAATTCATTCTGGAAAGCTCTGCCACATTCTCTAATCAGCAAGAGTCCCCCATATACAGGGGCTTTGACTAGTAAAGGAGGACGGTCCAATGATGGGCCCTTGATATTGCGACTGCGAGTATGAACCTTTACTCTTGACATTGAAACTTAGCCTATTATTATAGAGTGCCGAAGATTTGCCTTCTGAGAGCCTCCTTGTTGCTCAATATGGCCGATCTCTAAGCTGAACTCAGCATATAAATACATTACCTTCCCCACAGCTTGGGATGTGACTCCCAGGATTGAACCTCTCTGGCCCCAAGAGAGTACTACCAAGCACCAACTACCAATGCAACTGGAAAAAGACCTTGACCAAGAGGGGGAAAAGGTAAAGACAAATGAATTAATATGGCTAAGAGGCTTCAGAGTGAGTTGGGAGGTCTTTCCAGAGGTAACACTTATGCATGTCTCAGCAGGATCTCTTTTACTGCCAAAGTAAATACTACCCCAAATAGAAGGGCTTTGGAGGGCTCTGGAGACATCCAGACTGTATAGTATGATCAGATAGCTCAGGAATTTTGTGTCTTGCCAGTGGGCACTACCTAGGAATTTATGCTCCCCAAAGCGACAGGGTTAGACTCAGTTTTGTTTTCCCTATACTTGGCTTTTCTGTCCTTCTGTTTGAACCTATAATTAGTACTAGATTTGGTAGATGTATGTCCAAGAGACTTAAATCTTTGGGCTCTTCATGTGCCAGCTAGACCCTGAATCTCAAAGGAGTTCCAACACCTACTCTCCAGCTCACTGGTCCCACCCAGTACAACTAAATGGAGTCAATGATGGACAACTACCATACAAAGGAACTGAGAACTTCTACAACTGCAAGCAAGAGACTCCCACCCATTGGCTCTATGGGATCACAACCCCCTCTCAATTACAGGTGGAGTGGACATTACTATCCCAGAATCCTCAGGATTGGGGAATGAACTATAAACTAAAGTAGACTTACTGGTATTCTACTATGGACTTATTGTCATTCTAACAATAGAAGAACTTATATTATTTGTGTGGAGGTAGTAACCACTGTAGGTTTTGAAGGCAGAGAGAAGGAAAAACTGGTGTAATACGGGGGCATTTTTGGGACTTGGGAATTTTCCTGAATGACATTTCAATGACAGACACAGGCCATTATAAATCTTGCCATAACCTAGAGTATTGTGTGGGAGAGAGTGTAAACAAGAATTTAAACTTTAATTCATGCTTAGTGGCAATGCTTCAAAATGTGTTTATCAATTGCAATGAATGTACCTGACTAATGAAGGATTGACAAATGTGGGAAAATGTGAGAGTTTTGGGGAGCAGGGCATATGGGAATCCCCTATATTTTTATGTGACATTTGTATAATCTAAGTACCTTTAAAAAAAATAAAAATAATTGAATTAAAAAAAGTAAAGTTGAATGCAGTGATGAATGCACAAATCTTTGATTATACCAAAGCCATTGAATGTACACTTTGTATGTATTTTATATTATGTGATTATAGGTCAATAAAATTGGTTTAAAAAAACACTACCATTAATATCACCATCTATGTAACCAAGATGTTTGCAATGGCATGGAGATTTCTGCAGTAGTAACTTATGGCTGTGAATCAGAACACTCCATTGAAAGAGGTATGATAGCCAGATTTTCAAACTCTTGTGTTTAGTTATATTTGATCAAGAATATACAATAGATATTAATGAAAGCCAAACTATATGAGTATTTCAAATACTATTAATTGTACACATTGGATGGACTGTATGCTTTATTAATATATATCAATAAATTTGATTTAAGAAAAGAATATAAAATAGAGATTTGAACATAAAAGAGATAAACACCAGATGATGGAGTAAATACCTATGTTGTAACTTGTCACCTCTTTAAAATTTATGACAGTTTTGAACATGGGCAAATATTCTACTCAGAGGAAATCAAGGAGTCATAGTCATAGGCAGCATTGGAAGTGTTCAAGCAGAAACAGGAAGGTGATCCAAAAACTTAATTCAAAAAATGCAACCCATTCCTATATTCCAAAAAATAAACTCCTTAAACATGTACAAGAAGCTTGCATACTTTAAGAGGAAAACTTTCATTATCAAAAATAAAATCTTGCTCTAGTAATACAATGTATGATTTAAAATTTTACTTCACCATATTTGAGGTCATCTTGACTCTAGTCAGGTCTACATATATGTAGTGAACAAAGAAAGCAAATTTATAGCTATGTGGGATGAAGACCTGCTAAAACTGTTCTCTCAGCTGCTACAAGACAAATGACACAGCAGGCTTTCCTCCCAATGCATTTTTCAGAGCCCACTTTATGTCTTTATTCCTCAGACTGTAGATGAAGGGGTTCAGCATGGGTGTGAGCACAGTGTACATCACTGAAGCTGATGCACTTGAATGTGTGTTGTGTGAAGCAGCAGGACTGAGGTACACCCCTATGCTTGTACAATAAAATAAGGAGACCACTGTGAGGTGAGATGCACAGGTGGAAAATGCTTTATACTTTCCCTGAGCTGACGAGATTGCACGTACAGAGGAAACAATCTTATAGTAAGAGAAAAGGATCCCAGTAAGGGGACCCCCAGCTAGCACTCCAGCTACAAAATATGTCACTAAGTAATTGAGGAAGGTGTCAGAACAGGCAAGTTGGAACATCTGACGAAGTTCACAGAAAAAGTGTGGGATTTCTACATGTGAACAAAAGGACAGTCGTAACACCATTAAAACCTGTAAACAGGAGTGCACAATACTCATGGTCCAGCACCCCATAACCAGCATTACACAGAGCAGGGGGTTCATAATGACCGTATAGTGAAGGGGGTGACAGATGGCCACAAAGCGGTCATAGGACATCACGGCCAAGAGGAAGTCCTCCAACCCTGTGAAGAGCATGAAAAAGTACATCTGGGTGAGACAGCCTGCATAGGTTATGACTCTGCTCTGTACGTAGATGTTCACAAGCATCTTTGGGACAGTGGTAGAGGATAAACAGATGTCACAAAGGGACAGGTTGGAGAGGAAGAAATACATTGGTGTGTGGAGGTGAGAGTCTGAGATGATGGCCAGGATGATAAGCAGGTTCCCAGTGCAGGTGACCAGGTAGATGGACAGGAACAGCCCAAAGAGGACATGCTGTAATTCTGGATCCTCTGTAAATCCCAGGAGAAGAAATTCTGAAATTTGTGTTTCATTTTCAGGTCCCATGTGGTGGATGTGACTAAGAAGAAATATAAAAGGAACTTGGCTAGTTTTCACATAAAGAAGCAGAACCATGCAAATAAAAATGCTACAAATGGTCCATTTTAGTGAAAATTTTAATCTCTTAGTGAAAATTTTAATCTCTATATTATTATATGGATATCATTCTTTTAGCATATTTCTAGTACTACCTCTGATTAGGAATTCCATCCCCAACTCTCAGCCTTTCTCATGCATTCATGAACTCTGCAGATTTTATGAGAAATTTATTTATTTGTGGAATAAATATTGAGTTATGACTAACAGACAAGTATAGTTGAGGCAATGAGTCTACAATGCTGTAACCCAAAAGCCCCAACACTCAGAAGATAAAGAATATATGTAAATAAAAACACAATCATATTATAAATAAGCTGATTCCAGGTGCTTTAAGGAAAAGAAAAATGACCAATATGTCAAGCCCACAATATTAATGCATATAAGTAGGAAATTAATTATTCAAAAATTGAAACTTCCTGGTTAGCATAGGTTCCAAGGGGAGGGAGAGGAAAGAATATGTGGAACACAGGGCATTTTTAGGGCAGTGGAATTGTTCTGCATTGTCTTGCAACTTCAGATGGAGGCCATTATACATTTTGTCAAAGCCTATTAAAGTGTATGGGGCAAAATGTAAACTATAATGTAAACCATTGACCATGGTTAGTAGCAATGCTTCAATATTTGTTCATCATTTGTAACAAATATACCATACTCATGTGAGATGTTAATAAAAGGGGAAAATGTGAGGGGGAGGAGTTGTCGTATATGGGGATACCCTAAATTTTCTATGTGACTTTTCTGTATCCTAAAGCTTCTTTGAAAATAAATTGAAAAAAAAAAGATACTACGGGAAAAGAAAGAATATGTGCATATATAAACATAATCATATTACAGTTGTGTTAAGGAAAAAAAAGCAGATAAAACCAGAGTGAAATGAGGATGCTATTTTTCACTCAGTGTTCAGGAAAGACCCATATATGATGTGAAATTTGCAGAGGCACCTCAAAGAAGAGAAGGTAGGAGATATGAGGAAATAAGAGGAAGTTTGGACCAAAGGAGAGAACATCCATGGGAAAGACCCTAAAAAAATGACTCATTTCAGATTTTGAGGGTGAATAAGGTAGACAGTGTAGCAGGGAAATGAGTAAGAGGACAGTGAAGAGAAATGGATTCATAAAAGGTTCAAGAACAGCTGAAACTTCAAACTCAGGGAGTCCTTTATCCGTATGGTGAACATCTCACACTTCATTGATTTGCTTGCAAAGCTTTCCCAGTAAATGGAATAAAACCATTCCAATTGCCATTTTTAGGATTGTGTCTAGACTCTGTTTTATAGGAGACACCTACCAAAATATATGAGCTCTGATACCCCTGCTTTGAGTAATGCTCACAACCCATGAAACATGCACACACAGAGAGAATGCACACTTTGGCATCTGAGGACCAAGTTAACACCATGCTCTTCTCATACCCAACCACACTGATTATCCCAGGAGTAAATGTAATCCAAGCTGACAACATCATATTTTCTATTCCCCAAATATTTAGAAATGGTGCTCTAAAATTCCAGCTGACAAGTCTTCCTTGGCCATGTAAACATGTTGCTCCCTTTTGTTATGGTCACTTTCTGCCCTTCTTTTAAAGAAACATAAGAATCTGCTCAATTATTAGAGAGGAAGATATTAAAAGGACTTGAAAGAAACGGAAAGATAAAAACTCATACATTCCTTGAGACACTGTGATGAAGAAAACCTTCCTTGGGTCTGATGGCGTTCTGATTCCTGTTATATCCCCTTGAAGCCCAGAAACACTAATAAATGTACAAAAAACAATCCATCCAAATGACAAGGATAGTAATATCTTTCTACAATGACAAGACACTTTATAGATTGAACACTCCAAAAGTACAATGAACAAAGGGAATAAACAAACATTTCCCAAATGAAAATATATAAGTAAAAAAAGTTGGGATTTTTTTTGGTGAAGCATGTGAAGTCATTTTAAATGATATTAAAAGCAAAATTTTTGAAATCAGATAAACCTGATTTTGCATCTCAGATGTGTGATATATTAGGTGGTTAAATTTTAACTAAGATTTTCACCTTTATAGTAGGCATTATGGCATCCATCCTCTTAAGATATTTAAAAGACATAATCCATACATGTGAAAACCTCAGCTTCACTCCATTCTCTCAGTAAATAATTGGCTATCATGGCTAATGAGAAAAGGCACATTTTTCTACTGACTCTCAAATGCCTTCTTATTTTTGAATCTCTCAGATTCTATTCAACAGCCCTATTTCAGTTCCTCAGGATACCTTCCAGCAATCACATGCTGGAAACAATTCTAGATTATGAAAAGAATACAGGCAATCTGTGGTCCAATGGAAAGAAAAATACTTTCTGAATGATGGCAGAAGATGATGCAATTTCAAAGATAGATCTAACCACAAAAGGCCAAAAGGCACATTAAGGAAAACAGGTGTGAAAGACAGGTGGCAATAAGTATAAAATGGTGAACCATTATCTCAATGGAAGCAGAAACTTCTAAGTTTGAAAAGCAATGAGAGAAACATCATATGCAACACTGAAAGATGTTTACACATTCCACCAAACATGTCTTTACAGACATAGAAGAACTAAATGGCAAAGAGCAAAGTTGGAGAAAAACCTGCAGTTCTTTGTGTGAAAGATTATATTTTAAAAAGAAGATAAAGAGAAAATCAGGCCCTAGTATATAAAAGTAAAGAATTGAATAAACAATTCACAAAGGGGAGAGTAAATGACAATAAATTATAGTTAACTTCACCTATAAAAGTACAATTGCAAGTAAATGTAGTATATCCCATTCCACCCATTAAATCAAAATAGCTTTTTTAGGTTAATACACAATATAAGAGCATATGTCTTGAGAAATGCTGTTGCAAGGAAATATCTAACTCAATTGGATATTTCCCATTGTTTCAGACACTTACTTAAATATGTCTCATGTGAAACGTTAAAGCAATGCCTCACTTCACTGCACATTCTGCCACTGCTAATACTCCATCTCCCTATTCCCATTTAACTGCAAAGCTCCTTGTGCAGATATTCTGCATTTACTGGAACTGCTTTATCCCTGCAATTCCCTTTCTAAATGGACTTCCATTCCCATCTCTTAGTCTTCCAGAATGAGCCCTACACTGCTGACTCAAAAGGACACTTACTTTTTAAAATTACAATAAAAACATTCATTAACTGAGCAAGTGGGAAAACAAGTACAAGGATGTCTCAGCTCTGGGCTAGGCTGGACTGCCCCTCAAATGAGCTCAAATAAAATCTCTTGACTTCCATCCACCCTGACTTTTCCTTGAAGAGTCTACTGGGTTCTCTGACTCACCTGGATGTAATCTGTAAGAAGGTCTTTCTGAAGAAGTACAAATTTCTCCTTGAGTGGTTGGTGATGGAGAATGAAGCTCAATCCCCAAACAAGACAGCAGGAAAGAGTCAGGCATCAGTAACCAAACAAGATTTAAGACCCCCAAAAGAAACAAGCATGTGATGTCCAGCCCAAGGGTACACAAGCTAAAGGAGGACAGCAGAGGAGATATTTATAGCTTCTCTCTATTTGCTCATTAGGCAACTTTCCCTCTTGTTGCACAAACTGCTGAACAAACATTTCCCTGTGGGACCCTGGTCTGGACAGAATGAAAGTTTTTCTTACTTATTCTCTGTTTTCCAAACACCAGGTTATGAGTCAGGGGAATCCAGGTTTTACTCCTCTTCCAAAAACTCTCCTGTCTTCTATACTACTAACCTGGCTGCAACTTACCACATTCATTGGTATAAAATTTACTCCAAAATTTAACACTGGGGGTCCCATCTTGTCCACCAAAGCACTGACAGGGGTTGAGGATACAGGCATAATAGTTGCCATCAGAAAATTACTATTCTCCTCTTCAAAACTAGGAGAATTGTATTCACTTGATGTAAAACTATGGATGCTACAACTCTTTTGTTCATTGTGCTATTCCATAGCAATTAGGAATATTATGCTTGTAACACAAGTTAAGACCTGAAATTTATTCACTCATCTATAAAATGATTGCTGATTATAAGAAATGTATTTAGAGATTTTTATGTTCCACATACCTTATAATGAGTGTCTCATTTAATTTCCCCCCATATCCTTAAATGATGTTCAATTAACTTAGTTAATAGATCCAGTATAATTTACTTTTGTAGACTAATAAGGAAACTAATATGTTTATATAGATAGATAGACAGATTTTTATTCTAGAAACATAAATATCCCTAAAATTTGTGTTTTTCCCTTCCAAGTATACATTTTCCTGCCAAAAATGAATTCACAATATTGCATTATAGTTAATATACATCACTTAAACAGAAAATATGAAACTTTTAAGCAATAATTTTCCATTCCCTTTGCCTCAGTCTCTAGGTAAACTGTAATCTACTATTTTTCTCTATGAATTTGCTTCTTCTAAGTATTTCACATGAACAGGATCATGTAACATTTCTCATTTCTATCTGTATTATTTCACCTAGCAAGATATCGTCAAGGTTTATTCATGTAGGAGCATGTAACAGATGTTCATTCCTTTTTTTTTCCAAAAGATTTTATTGAGGTGAAATTCTTGTGCCATAAAGTAACCATTTTAAAGTGAACAACTCAGTGGCATTTAGTATATTCACAATGTGGTCCAGCCACCACATCTATCTGGTTCCAAAACATTTTCATCACTCTTAAAAGAAACTTCAGACACATTAAGCATTTACTTCCCATTCTCTCCTTTCCTCAGACCCCAACAACCACCAATCTGCATTTTGTCTGAATGGATTTATCAATTCTGTATATATCATATGAATAGAATCATATAATATTTGACTCTTTGGGCCTGGCTTCTGTCACTTAGCATAATGTTTCCAAGAATCATCAACTCTCTAGCATGTATCAATATTTCATCCCTAATGACTACTGATGTTGAGCATCTTTTCAAGTGCTTATTGGCCTTTTGTCTATCTTATTAGGAGAAATATTTTTTTGAATCCATTGTCCATTTTTAAATTGTTTAGTTTGAATTTGCTGTTGAGTTGTAAGAATTCTGTGTTTAACCTGCATATTTAACCCTTATCAGATATATGGTTTCCATGTAGGTTTTCTTTTCACTCTTTTTTATTTGAGAAGTTATAGATTTACAGAAATTCATGCAGAAAATAAAAATTTCCCATATATCACCTCTATTATTAGCACCTGCATTAATATGGTACATTTGTTACAATTTAATTATAATAACATTATTACCTACAATCCATTGTTTACATTAGGGTTCCATTGGAGTTGTACAGTCCTATGGCTGTAGTTTTTTTTTCTAATTGTATTCTTCCAACACATATACAACCTAAAATTTCCCCTTTCAACTTCATTCAAATATATAAAAATAAATTTCCTTGTATGTATTTAATATTTATCCTCTGAATTGATGGGATGTGCACATATTTTGAAAATTTTGTCCTGGGAACTCAATTACAAAGATGCATTTTGAGGTTAGGAGAATGAAATCAACTCAAAGATTTCCTGCTCTTCATCTGGGTCACTTTCCTTGAGTTATATCTACTTTACTGAATTTTCCTACTCATCCCAATATGTATTTCCTTATTTCAAGACTATATATCATCCATCTTTGTAACTGCAATGTCTATTAAAGATCTTGCATGGAATACGTTTCTACAACCTTTCACTTTCAACTTTGTCCTTCTTGGGTCACAGCAGATTCCTCATTTTTTTTGTAGTTCTCAAAATGTTTATTAAGAATATTTTCAACCATGCACAACAGTAGAGAGAATAGTAACATGGATCCCATAATTTCAATGGTTCTCAATATTCTACCCATTTGGGTGCAGTTACACTTTCATTTTATATTGTTGTTGTTTACTTTCTGCTGGAGTATGTTAAAGCAAATTCAACACATCTTATAAATTCACACATAAATGATTCAGTATGTA
The DNA here is from genome assembly GCA_029593785.1 of Cabassous unicinctus. Lineage (NCBI taxonomy): Eukaryota > Metazoa > Chordata > Mammalia > Cingulata > Chlamyphoridae > Cabassous > Cabassous unicinctus. The sequence continues at coordinate 18,162 of JAQZBX010013503.1, read as the reverse complement.
TTTCCAACAGATAAGGACTATTTTTCAAAAGAATCATATCATTTTCACACTTAAGAAAATTATTTATGTTTCATCTGACACCCAGTTTGTGTTCAATTTTCCCTGTCTCAAAAAGTCTTTATGCAATAGTATTGTATAAATCATAATCTGAACAGTTCCACAAATTGCATTTGGTTGGTTGGTGTCTTAAATATTGTGTCTCTAAAAACACTTAATATTTTTGGCTGCTTGGGTTCGAAGTCCTAGTCTGAATCAGTACAAATGGAATAGATGCTTTGTTAAAAATCATGAGTTTTATTTGCTTCTGTGCTAGAGATATAGCAAGGAGTGAATTAGGAGCCTCTTTTTGTTTTTACGTTATTATTTCTTAAAGTCCATACTTTACATATATTAACTTAGTTTTAACTAATCTTCCTTTGTTCAGTGCCCCTGCCTCTTTCCTATATGCTTGTAGTGGGAGCTATCAATTGATGAGACTGTTTTGTTTGATGAAAGATTACTGCATAGGTAGTGCTCTGTTCCATTGTATCCCATCAGGATCATGGTATCTCATTGCTGCTTTCGTGATACCAAGATTGATCACTAGGTCAAGGGGATGTCATATTGTTCTATCCATTTTAATATGCCCTATCAATCTTTCCTGTAATAGTTTTAGCAGCTCTTGATCCTCATTACCTGTACCAATTACTTCATTAGTTAACTCCCAAGGCTTTTGACTTAACCACAGTTGTCCTGGATGACTTGCTAACTGACAAATGATGCTTCATGTTAATATTGAACATTTTCTGCCCTTTGGCCTGGAAGCACCATTTCCTCCAAGGATTCCTGGTTCCTTTTAGTAGGAAATAGTTTTTAGAGGCCACAATCTGGGCACTAAAGTTGCTCATTGTTAATGGGTTGTCATTATATCTAGGCCTTATCAGTGGATTTAGCTAGGAAATATTTTTCAGAAAGATGAAAGTCATGAGTCCATTTTGATATTTTTAATTAAAATGAAAGATTACAGGGTACTCACTTCTTTGATTTTATATTTCCCTCTGTGTTGGTTTGGAGGTATATACTCCAGGAAAACATGTAGTTAAACTTAACCCATTCCTTTGAGTGTGAACCCACTGTAAATAGGACCTTTTGATGAAGTTACTTCAGTTAAAGTGTGGCCCAATTGAATCATGATGGATCTTAATTCTGTTACTGAAGGCCTTACAGGGAAGGCCACAGAGATGAAGACACAGGGAACACAGCCAGAAGCTCTATTTCAATGGATTCCAGAGAAGTCAGGAGTCTGCCATGTCATTGCCTTGTGTTAGAAAAGTCAAGGACTAAGGATCTCTGGCAGTCAGCCCCAGAACTCCAGTTTTCTGAGTGAAATCATTGTCTTGATGACACCTTGATTTTGGACTTTTCCTAGCCTCAAAACAAAGAGCCAATAAGTTCCTGCTCTTCAAAAAAAAAAAAAAAAGATCTTGATATGGAGTTCATGCTGAGATAATATTTGTTGAATGGTGGGACAAATAGATTGGTGGATGGGTAAGTATATTCTGGAGTCTGAAACTGAAAAATACAAATATATTCAATTAGTGAAAGCCTTTCTCCTGGAAAAGAAATTCAAAATCATTGACTAAAAATGACCACATATTCTATTGCTAGCACTGTTTAAGCTTTTCATATATATTATCTCATTTAATTGTTTGTAACTCTGATGAAATTAGTGTCATTTTTCCTTTACAGCTGAGGTAGTTAAGATTTACAGAAAGTAGGTAACTGCCTCAACATCACAGAGGTATTGAAGAAGCAGAGGGAAAGTTCAAATGGAGCCTGTCTAAAGTGAGGACACTCCATTAGGCAACATATTATATTCACCCCAGAGAAACGTGACAGTAATAGTTAAATCTCAAGGATTCAGGAGAGGTTGTGAATTAAACTCCTACTTTTGGACATATACTCTCAAAACAAGGAATGTTCAGTCCCTGGTGAATGCAGCCCAAAAACAAACCAAACAAAAGTGTAAAGACCCTTATTGGACAAGTCACCTTCCTTTGGTAATTCAGAGTTTTCATACTTTAATATATCCTCTCCACCTCTGGGCATTTCTAATTTATTTGTCAAATTTCTTTTGGGGGCATTAGGTTTCCTGGATATTTTATTTGCATTTCCACTGATTGTGAATCTGGGCACATTTTTACATGGGCATCGTTGTAAGCACGTTATTTTGCCTACCATACCTTATGCCACATATTTGGCCACAGAGATGTAATTTGCAGTCTGTTATATAAGTTATTAAGAAAACATGTATGTTATTATTTTAAAAACAGAAAAAAGACAGAATTACAAATATAATGATAGGCAAATAAGCCATACAAATAAGAATATACATTGTATGATTCCATTTATATAAATGTCAAAAGCACAAATAAAAATTCTGGTGCTAATATTCTGAATCTTGGTTTGCCTAAGGGTGGAAGGGATGAGAGTATTTGGGCACAGAGATCCTCACTGGCTGGGCAGGTTCTGTTTTCTGTTAGGTTTTGTTTATATTGACTATACTTGGTGGGTTGTTTTGTTTTTTTTAATTCATTGAACTTATGACACTGTTCCTTATAGATGTTATACGTCACAAAAGTGAATTTTGAAAAAGACCCATTTATTACTTCTCTTTGTATGACATCCCAAAATCTCCTAGTCTTTCTTACTAGAATGTGGATTAAGTGTCTGGAGGTGCAGCAGCTTCTCTGTGATCATGAGGATGAAAAACAAATATTGAGTAGCCTAAAAGAAGATGGAATTCTTAACACTGGCATTGAGCTACTATAACAGGCCTGGACTCCATAATCCTAGACCTGTGAGGTGTGGAAGAACAAATCCCCCAAATTTTTAACAACTCATTTTTTTCACCTATCTGTTATTTGCAGTTGATTGTCAACCATAGCTAGATAAACTACATACACTGTTCTGATACAGTTAATGCTTTTTAAAAAATGGCCCAGTAATAAAAGAGCTGCATGGGGACAAAAATGGTTTGATTCCAAATTATTTTGGAATAATCAGAGCAGTGATACTACATTCTATTTTTTGATAACTAATGTTCATGAAGAAATGCCATGAGAAAGTAGAAGACATCCAGAAGAGAGCTACAAAATAACCAAACATCCAAATTCCAGCAATATTGGAGCAGAAACTGAACTGAGATATATTTATAGGCATATATGAGGACTATTAAGACAGGAAAGCTTCTTGACCTGTAAAGCATTATATAAATGGGGACAGTCAGGAATCTGAGTTGTGACAAGTGTCCATTTCCACCAAGATCATCATTTCTATAATGATAAAGTCCATGTATGTGATGGATGATAGGGTAGGGTCATCTTGCCTGCTGGACATCTGCCTAAAGCTAATATATTTGTTCACAAGATATTGCAGTACCACCAAGACAAGTTCTCCCCCATTAGCCTATGGATATGATGGAAAGAAACCCACCACCCTCTGATGAGTCACCATCCCAAGTGCAGTCCATGAACCAGCAGCATTAGCCACTCTTGGGACATCATCATAAAGGCAGATATTAGGACCCCATCCCACATCTGCTGAGTTAAAATCTGTATTTTACAGGATCTACAGGTGATTTGTTTGCACAGTAAAGCTTAGGAGCCAGAAATGATCAGAGTCAAGGGATGGTAGAAGCAAGAAGGTGTTTTGAGAGTAAACAAAAATTCTTAGACATTATAATCATGGATAACCATATAAAGGATCACAATAATTGAACATGTGTCTGTGGTTTTGCAATCTCATGTGTAGATAGGAAATTGATTGTTTAAAATACCTAAAAAGGCTCCTTATAGGGCAATAACAGAATAATGGTTGAGAAACACTAGCTTACAGGTAGGGACAGATAGAAGATTTTGGTGGCAGGTAAATCGCAGAAGACAGAACAAAGGCCCAAATAAGAGAAGCCCATTACTAAAATCTTACACCATTCAAATCTCTAGCTTTTGGTGGGGTTTCTGGGTTCACTACATTTTGTTCTCTCAGTCTCTGCTCTGTGCTTGGTTCATTCACAAATTCAATGCCTCAGAGTGTAAGTTTTCCAGACTGATAAAGAACACATGGGGGAATGGTTTAAACAACAATAATTTATTGGCTCAGGGGTATATGGCCATAAGCACCAAATCAAGGCATGGGAGATATCATTTTTCTCCTGGCTTCAGTAGTTTTGCTTGTGGTAGTTCTCTGTCACATGACAATATCATAGGTTTCCTCCTGTTTGTTCCTCTGACTTCTGGTGTTTTTAATGCCTCCGCTAATAAGAATAAAGGATCAGGCTGAGTCTGTTTGGACTTATCCAAATAGGGTCTTAGAAGATTCTCTTCAAATATGAGCTTGCACCTTGACTGATCATATGTTTTCAAAGGGCCCTATTTCCAAGTGGACCTGCACCCAAAGGAACAGTTATTAAGTTTAAGACCATGTCTTTTGAGGGTGCACATAATTTGGTCTACCACAGTTTGCCCTCTGTACCCCAAAAAGATATGTTCTTCCTTCATGCAAAATACATTCACCCCAAAAAGAAACTAAATTAAAAAATATACATTTACCCTTTCACTAAATCACAAAAGCATCACAAAATAAGTTATGGGTATAATCCATCCTGTTGGAAAATTCCTTTCCATCTGAGGGCCTGTGAATTCTAGGAAACAGATTCTCTGCTTCCAAAATAAAGCAGAGATTTATTTTGATTTAATAAAACATTTCAATTCCAGAAGGGAAAAATTGAAAGGAATACGGAGACCCCATATCTGACTGAATTCTGAAACTCACCAAGATAATCTCCAGTAGACTTCAACTTGTGTCATCTTTGTGTTGATGCTTTATCTTTGGACCTGCTGGGGTGGAAACTCCACTCTTTCAATTGCTGTAAACCTTACAACCTGCTGGTTCTGTTTCCCTTGTCAACCTTGAGTCATACAAGTTCCTTTCCTCAACAGATGGAAACTCCAGTTGTGGAGTGTTGTTCCTTAATTTGCCATTAAGAGCCAGCATCCCCACTCTCTTCTATCATATACGTGCATACTTAGAAGACTTAAATCATGATAAATTATAACTGATTTTTATATATTATACAAATAATCAAAATTAACCCATAAGTTAGAGTTAGGATGGTGGTTTTGCAAATATTGGGAAGATGTCTAGAAAAGAGCAGACAAGTGGGAAATTCTAACATTGTGATTTACAGTTGCATTCATTTTGTAAAAATTCAGCAAGCTGAATATTTATAATATACTCTTCTGTGTGACTAATATTTTTGTTAAAAATTTATTTTTAATAAGAAGTGAGAGCCAGGAGATAATGCATCTGATGATTTAGTAAATATATAGATTTTTCACTTATATACTATTTAATGTTTAGGGCAAAATATATAGAAATGTGTGCACTGCATCTACCTTGGAAGCCGACGAGGGAGGTAGGCAGAAGAAAAACTTAGGCAGAGAGGGAAGTTTGCTCATACTGGCACAGCCACAGTCTGCTTCAGACAAACAGGCAAGCAAGTATGGCCATTCTTTATTTGCAGGGATATTCATATACTACTGTTATCACTCAAATGTTACACAGAAGGAACATAAAGTGCAACTCCTCAGAATCATTTCTGCTGTGCCCAAAGACCATATGTGCTAGGCCAAGGACTTTATGAATTAAATACAAGGCATACTGAGCTGGGAGACAAATGGCTCTGTGAGCTAATACCTGATCCAGCAGTGGGCCACTGCCTGGGCAGTTGGGCCACTGCCCAAGTCTTTAACCCTCACACACTCCACCCCTGAGGGCAATGACTTTAGCAGCTGTGTAGTTACTTTGCAACCTAACATCACAGCAACAAGATAAAGAGCAACAACATAAAAGTATGTACCCTAAACCTTTTAGGGTTCCCCCAAGAGCCCATTTCCAAGTACCTAGGGACTCCCACCTGTCTTGTAGAGGGTCCACCTATGATTTCTGGATATTTTGTATTTCATAGTTCATTTCTTGCAGGGCTCCTTGAATGGAATTTTTATTATCAGGAATATATATGCAACATTCAGTATGTACTAATGCACATGTGCCCCCTTGTGCTGCAATAAGTAAATCTAGGGCCATGAGGTTTTGTAACACAACACAGTGGATTTGATCAGTTTCTTCTGTTAACTGGGCATTTGCATATTCTGAAGTATTCAGGGCTTGGGCAGTGTGACATGCTAAGGCATCTATGCCTAATTCAACTTTGATGGCCCCTCCCCCAGATAGGAGAATAGCTAATGGGTAAAACCACCAGGGTGTCCATTTGGTCCTGTGCCATCTATGATGTACTTTGTCCCAATTTTGGGGTTTCTGATCTAGAATGGAAACAATGCAAAGTGGAATGAAGGGGCATCCCCAAGAACAATGCCCACTCCAACTGGCTGGGAGGTATGGTCACCCATGGGGCCCACAGACTCACAGGTACCCAGCTTGCAACCTGTCAGTGGGTTTGGTTCTGACATACGGCTGGCCATTCCACGAGTGGGAACTGCTTACCATTACTTAGATCACACTACTTGGGTCACACTGCCCAATCCCTGAATGCTTCAGGGTAATTTTATACAAATTTGAAGGTACCTCCTTCACTAGTCTTTTGTGATCCCCCTTTTGTTCTATACACTTTGGGGCAATGCTTCACAGCTGAACATGTTCAGCAGGGAGCTAGCCCCATCCATTATACAGGGCATAGCCAAACCACAGAGGATATGGATTCATGTCCTGGTGGAGAAGTTTCTCAACATGCCGTCGAACTGCTTTCCAGTCTGCTGTTGTTCAGTTGGCCATCTCCAACCACGTCCAATTGTCCTGTGTTGTGGGGGTGATACTCCAGGCCAACCGATTGGCTGAACTGGGCGGCAGTTCAGTGCACACCCAGCAGCAGGACACATTGTACACTTGAGCATAGGTATAATGCTCAAGCCAGTAAGCTGTTAGCAGAACTCCTAGGGGTGGCAAGACAAATGTGAAGTGTAACTAGGAGAGGCAGATCATCCCCATCTAACAGGATACATCCCAGCTGGTCGTTCTTAGGCAGCAAAGTGCCACTTTGCAGTGTGCACCCAAGGGGTGTATACCATACCCTCGGGCCTTCCGGCACAGCTGGTGAGGCATATTCTTCCACCTGTAACAGGATACAGGTACTCATGATGGGCCATAATGCCAGAATGAACGTACTCATGATGGGTATGTGGCTTTCAATATGGTGGCTATGGTGGTAGGCCCAGTTACCATAAACCTTAGTGGCCATACATCATTAATCCAAGGGGTCACAGTTAATTGATGCTGCGCCCCATTTCCCCAGGGCACCACCAGAGCTACCCATCCAACATGGGGAGACTTTAAAGTCCAGGGCCATGACACAGAGACTGTTTCTCCTCCATGAATTATGGAGGGTGCTGGCAGCAGTACTCATCCTACCCGTACTTGCGGCTTTAACAGTGGATCTTTCATAGTGACCTGTAATTGAATGGGGACAGCTGTATGCTGCAGCAGGGCTTCTATTGATGCCACTTCTCCCTTCCAGGGTCATTCATTTAAACGTTGTACTACAAACCAAAGGCGATTGTGCCACCACCGCAAGGTTGGAGTTGCTTGGGCTGTTGATTGCAGGCCCATTTTAAGAAGGCCATTATAACATTCAATCATGCCAGCTGCTAAAGGATTGTAGGGCATGTGATATAACCATTACATGCCTTGTTAAATGGCCCATTGCTGCACTATTTGACCATAGAAATGGGACCCTCGGTCACTTTCTATAGTCAAGGGCTAGCCATACATGGCACACAGCTGTTGTAACACTCACACAGTCACAGCTTGGGTTGCATGGGGGCAGGACACACATAGAGCAGAACTGTGACCATGTCAACAGCCATGAAAGCATATCAGCACTGCCAACTGAAAGGTGATTGCCTGATAAAATCTATCTGCCATCTCGTGAGCGGGACACAGCCTCACTCAATTTGACTCATAGTCCTGGGCAGTGGTTTTCAATGTAACATCGAACATTGGAGGCATGCACAGCACACTGCCCAAGCGGCCTCCACATTCACAGCCAAGCCCCAAAGGCATGTAGCCTTCATCATGGAGACTCCAGCATGTAGGAATTTTTGGTGCAGCCACATGGCTGCATCCTGAGCACTTTTACCCACAGGGTAAGCTTAGTCAGTTGATCTGCTTCATCATTGCCTGGATGCAAAAGGGGGCAGTGAGCAGTTACATGGTACACTGTCACTTCTTTAGACAACCCCATCCCCATAAGTCTTCCCACATGGAACATCCCCACAGGGGCCAATGGGATACTGACAAATTCATGTGCTTCCATTCCAGCAGCCACAGGGTAAGACCTTTAAAAACCACCCAACTGTAGGTACATATCACTAAGGGGCTGACTTCACAGCCCACCATGAGCCACTTGGCCCTCAATTCAGCTCATTGGCTGCTTTGACCACACCCTAATTCATACCAAACAGTATTGATTAGAGGGCATACCAGTATGACAGTTCATTGAGCCACCTCTCCATGGCTGGCTCCATCAGTATACCATGCCTGTTTGGGCACAGTACCTACCTCAGCTTTGTATGAGGAAACTTGCCTTGTGGGGGCTTGCAAGGGGGTCTCTGGGTCCTGTGTCCCAGGATATATTAAGGGTCCTAAAACTTCTTACAACTCTTTACTCAGTGGACTGGAAGCAAACATGCTTCCCTGTTCCAAATAGGTTCCCCACTTGACCAATGTCACTGTTGGGCCATGCTACTTCATGGCTGGGTGATCCAATTCTGCACCCATCCCTTTATAGGGTAGGTGGTGAATATCTTTACCAGGGCTTCCCGGGTTATGGTTTCAGTACTCTGTGTGGCAGTGCACATGGATGCCAATTGCTTCTCTATGAGACTATAGTGTTTCTCCACTTGTCTCCATACCTGACTCCAAAATCCTATTGGCTGTCGCAAATGCTTAGTCCATTGCCATAAGCCCCAACCGTAGCCTTCTTCTGTAATCACATCTAATTCAAATGGGAAGTGGGGGCTGGCCACTAACAAAGTTTGGACTTGTTCAACAGCCCTTTTGGCTTGTATGAAGGCCTGCTCAACCTCGTCAGTCCAGTCCCATTCACTTCTTTTCTTTATTAACTTATATAAAGGCTTTAGGACCTGTGTCAATTGGAGAATAAACCTCTGCCAGTGACTCAGGAGACCCAAAAAGGTCTGCAGCTGTTTCATTGCTGTGGGACATGGGAAAGCTTGAATCTTATCAATTACTGCTTCAAGAATTACTTTTGTCTTACTCAACTATACAATACCCAAGAATTTTACAGACTACCTAGGCCTTTGCAACTTGTCCTGTTATCGCCCATCTTTGACTTTCGAGGTGGGCGACCAGAGTGGAAACCACAGCCTCCAAATCTGCAAGAAATTTAGAGGTTAGCATTACATCATCAATATAATGATACACCTGAGTGATATCGGCATGTTGCTACTTTTCTAAGCTTTTAGTCACTAAACCATGACAAATTGTGGGGCTGTGAACATAGCCTGTGGCAATACAGTAAAAGCCCTCTGTCGACCTTCCCATGTGAAGGCAAATCGATCCTGCACTTATCAGCAACAGCAATGGAGAAAAAGGCATTTGCTAAGTCCAAAACAAAATGATAAGTTCCCAGTGTCAAAGTCAAAGTATCCATCAGGTCAAGAATAGAGGGCACAGCTGCATGTAAAGTAGGAACCACTTTGTTCAGCTCTGGATTGTCAACAGTCATACACTACGTCCCATCAGGCTTGCGTATCGGCCACACCGGAGCATTAAACAGACTTCAGGCCTCACAGGGGCCTTGTACCTTGACCAGTTCTTTAATAGTCACTGATATTTCTTCATGCCTTCCTGGCAAATGGTACTGTTTTATGGTTACTGTCCTGCGGGGTTCAGGCAACACAACAGGGGCAGGTTTAGCATGTCCCCTCATCATGGGTTTCACTGCCCGTACTCGTAGATGGAATTCACCAATAGTGGTTTGCAGGGTCAAGTTTCTCAACACATCTACACCCAGTATATACTCTGGGACAGTAGAAATGCACACAGTGTACATTTGCAGGGGCAACCGTCCAATTCCTAACATCACCTTTGTCTGGACAACCCGCAAGGTGCCTTATCTGATATAACCATAACCGGCCATGTAAGCATAGTTGCCTGTGAATTTATCCAGTTGCCCATAAAGAAGGGTGCATTCTGCACCCATATCCACAAGGGCCAAGACATGCTGCACATTTTGTGGGAATCAGTCCATAGCTAGCTCCATGTATGGCCTCCGGTCTTTCCGAGGGTCCCCGTCTCATATGCTTCGGATTTTATCCTATGTAAGGGTAAGCACCAGCTCTGTGGAGTGCCTGGGGTCCTCTAGCAGATAGTCACAAAGTTGTGCAGTTTCCATGACCTGCTGTGGTTTCTGGGCTCTTCCTACTCACTGCTGAGCAGGCTCTAGCTGTCTCCAAAGTTCTAATAAGACCATGTTTGGTTGCCCATCTATTTTAGTTGGGACTACCCCAGCAGCTAACAAATCATTCCACATTTGTTTCTGCATAACCTTCACAGGACGTCTCTTATAGTCCTGGCCTGCAGACTTAGATGTTTTGTGAGATGGGGGTGCATCTCTCCTTGTTGTCACTGGACAGACCTTGGTCTATTGGCTTTCAGCCTCGCCAAGAATAGCCATCATGGCTGTCACTTCATGGATCAGGTACCTCACATATGAAGTCAAGACAGCCATCAAGGACCCAAACAAGGGAGCAGTAGCATGTTGCATGAGCAGGTCCCTCATCCGACTCATGAACCTCTCAGCATGGGGTCCCTGGTTATTAGGGTCAAAGACATCACTGCGCATGCCCATTTCCTGGACTACTTGTACAAGGTCAATGTATATAGTCCACTGGCTCAATGAGTCTGGCAACTCCACTGCATCATTACAGACCGTACAAATTGCTGTCTGGAGCCACTCCATCAATGTGTGATCAGGGTTTCCCCCAGAATGCTGCTGAACATTTAAGAGACGTTGGTGCAGCAGAGGATGGCCAGTAAACAATGCTCACTTCTCTATCTCAGTCCTGGTGCACACAATGCCATCCATGACCATGTCACTCAGGCACAGTAACCATGCAGCTTTGGGCTATCCCGGCTTCAGCCGAATTTGCCACCCCAATTCCACCAGTTCTGCCTGCATATAGGGATGGTACACGGTGTGCAACACCACGTGAGGCTGCCCAGTGGGGTGTCCCCTTTGCCCCATGTCCTGATCCTGTTTCACCTTTTGCATCATGACCAGATGAATTTGTCAGATGGGTCTCACTTCTTTCTCATTCAAACTATGACCAACAAACACGACTTGGCACTCTAGCCGCACATACGACTGCTGCAGTTGCTCACGCAACTGGCGAATTTCCCTCTCCTGTTTCAATGTTTCTTGGGTGGTATCTCGTAACAAAGACAGGAAAACCCATCCCACTCATGCAGCAGTAGCATGGGGCTTCATTTCCCCTATTGCTGACTCAGCCTGCTGCAGGACACCTAGCAGCACTGCAGGGTCATTGGTGGGTGTCACATCCGAACACATACACCACTGAGATAACCACTTGGCTACTCCAGCCCACACACATGGTGGGGACCACCCAGGGTCTGTACTCCCTACCTCCTCAGCAGGGGAGCAGTGGGAGAACACATCAAATCCTACCAACTACGTCATTTGTGCACTGCATCCACCTCAGGAGCCCATGAGGGAGGTAGGTGGAAGAAAAACTTAGGTGGAGAGGGAAGTTTGCTCATACTGACTACTGACACAGCCACAGTCTGCTTCAGACAAACAGGTAAGCAAGCATGGCCATTCTTTATTTGCAGGGATATTTATATACTACCGTTGTCACTCAAATGTTACACAGAAGGAACACAAAGTGCAACTCCTCAGAATCATTTTTGCTGTGCCCAGAGACCATGTGTGTTAGGCCAAGGACTTTATGAATTAGATACAAGGCATACTGAGCTGGGAGACAAAGGGTTCTGTGAGCTAAATGCTGATCCATCAGTTGGGCCACTGTCTGGGCAGTTGGACTGCTGTCTGAGTCTTTAATCCTTACAGTGTTTTGTGTTTTTTTTCATCTTTTTAATTTTTTATTTTTTTATTTTGTACATTTAATAACTGAAAATATAAACAAAATTGAAAAATACGAAGAAAATAGATGAATAAAAATATACATTTCTCAATTAAATGTACTATATATGTATAAACTTTTTTTTTATTGCATTACTATGAACCAAATATATTGTGTAACATATTGTATGATTCAAAAAAACCCTTACAGTGTTTTTAACCCTCACACAAAGGGTTGACATTTTGCTTAAAGAAATGGAAGGAGTCACATATTTTGTCAAATTAAATATGTGAAATGTGCGTCCCAGTACTGCCCCCCATACTATATATTCCATTGCATATGAACACCTAGATTTCTTACTTCACTAAGTAGATGATAATCATCAAATGCAATTCTTTCAGTGTTTACCAGAGATTTTGAGGTTAGGGGGAGGAACAAATATGTGTAATATGAGTCACTTTGGGGACACTGGAATTGTTTTGTATGACATTGCAATGACAGATACAGGCCATTTTACATTTTGTCAAAACCTGCAAAATCATGTGGTGCAAAGTGTAAAATATAACGTAAACTATAGACCATGGTTAGTAGCAATGCTTCAATATTTGTTCATCAATTGTAACAATTATTTCACTAATGAAAGATGTTATTAATAGGGGAAAATGTGATGGGGAAGGAGTGGAGTGTATGGGAATCCCTATATTTTCCTTTTTTAATGAGTTATTATATCAGCTTCAAATTTTTTGAAATTTTTAATTTTGAAATTATTTCCAACTTTCAGACTGGTACAAAGCACTCCCAAACCATTTAATCAAATTCTCTATTTGTTATTATTTAACCACTTTCCTTTATCATTTTCTCTTTTAGGGGGGTTATTGAGCTCTGAAATGGACACCAGATTCCTCCTATCCACCCCGGAGGCAAATAGTGCATTAGTAATCCCCTATATTTTTTATGTAACTTTTCTGTATTCTAAAACTTCTTTAAAAATAAAGTAAAAAAACACAATTCTTTTATTTCATAATGCAAAGTATGATTTAAAGTTTTTCTTCATCATATTTAAGGCTATATCTGAATATAAGGCAGGCTCCTGTTCCATGAAATGATCAGAGACTCTGGCTGTGAGGCTTTGAGCCCTGTAATGGCAGGTACCTCCTATGCCCTAGAAGAAATGACATTTGATGACTTCCCTCTTAAAGAATCTTTTCAGAGCTTTCATCATTTCTTTATTCCTCAGACATAGATGAAGAGGTTCAGCATGGGTGTGACCACAGTGTACATCCCCAAGGCTGTTGCAGTTGAGTGTGCATTTGGTGATGCAGTGGAGCTAAGACACACACTTAGGAATGTACCATAGAACAAGGAGACCACAGAGAGGTGAGAGGCACAGGTGGAAAATGCTTTATAATTCCCCTGAACTGAGGAGATTCTTCATACAGAGGAAAAAATCTTGGAATAAGAGTAAATGATAGCAGTTAGGGGACCAAAAACCAGCACCTCAACTGCAAAATACATCACTATTTCATTGAGGAAGTTGTCAGAACATGAAGGCTGGACCATCTGATCAGGGTCACAGAAAATGTGGGGGAGTTCAAGTGGTTAGGAAAGGACAGCCACAACACCATTAAGCTTTGTAATAAGGATTGCAGGGTACTTATGGTCCATTACTCCAGAATCAGCATTTTACAGAGCTGTGGGTTCATGTTGTCCCTGTAGTTCAAGGAGTGACAGATGGCCACGAAGCAGTCATAGGCCATCACAGCCAAAAGGAACTCATCCAACCCTACAGAGAGTACAAAAAGGTACATCTGGGTGAGATAGCCTGCATAGGTTATGACTCTTATGTGTGTCTATATGTTCACGAGCACCTTTGGCATTGTGGTGGTGGTTAAAGAGAGGTCTATTAAAGGAAGTTTGGACAGGAAGAAGTACTTGGGTATGTGGAGATGGAAGTCAGTGATGGTGGCCAGAATGATGGGTGGGTTCCCAAAGACAGTAGTCATTACATGGATGTAAAGAGGCCAAAGAGCTAGGACTGCAATTTTAGTTCCTCTGAAATTCCCCAAAGGAGAAATTCTTAAATTCCTGTATGATTTCTTGGTTCCACATGCTTGATGTCACTAACTGGAAAGAGAAAAATAACATGACAAATTTTCAAACTAACATCCATTACTAACCTATCTATAATTTGTATGTTGGAGCCAGGAAATTAATGTATGGATTTGTTTATGAAGTCTAAACAAAAAGTGCCAACTTTGATTAGCAATTGCTCCCCTACTTTCAAGATTTTTCCCAATCTATCATGCATTGTAAGATTTTTATGGAAATTCTTTCATTTATTTGTGGCATGAATATTCAGTCCATCTATGCTGAAGGCCCTGACTAGGCAATAGGTTTATTGTGCTGAAAACAAAATGTACCTGCAATCTGATGATGGAGAAAGAAATTAAGTGAATAAAATCATACCCATATAATATGTCACATGGTGACAACGATAAAATGAAATGAAAGCATGCAAAAATGAGAGCTCAAAAGGAGTGCTCCATGTTCAGGCAAGATCAACAGACAGGGAAACATTTGAAGACATTTCAACACATTAGGTAGAAACACAAGATATCAGACATTTATGACCAGCTGAAGGATTGCCCAGGGCAAAAGCCCTAAAGAAAGGGCTTTCTTGGATGTTCAAGGTCAATAAGGAAGGCAGAGGGGTATGTGAGTTGTAAAAGGGAGGGAGATGAGAGATGGTATCAGAGAAGTTTAAGAACAAGGGGACCCCAGATGATGAAACTTCAAGATATAGGGAGCCCGTTGTTCACATGTTGTACTTCTTGCACTTTATTAAGTTGGTTGCAAAGGTTTATTAGTGAGTGTTCACCAGAGTAATGAAACTAGCAGGAGATGATAGATAGATAGATAGATAGATAGATAGATAGATAGATAGATAGATAGATAGATAATAGACAAATAAATAGATATATAGATAGAAAGAAAAAGATAGACAGTATATACATGCATATCATATATATGTAAATATGTAAATATTAAGAATTTTATAATAGGATTAGCCTTATGAGAGCATGGGGATTGGTGAATCTAAATTCTATATGGCACATAAGTCAAGATACTCAATTCCCCCAAAGAAGCTGCACATTGGAAATTCCAATGAAAGTGATGATGAAATATCCAGGAGTAGATGGATGCCTGAAGTAGAGAGAGAAATGCTGTTTTATGACTAATAAAATCCTCAGCATTCCCTTTAACCCTTCACTGTTTTGATGAAAAGTCTCCTGTCGTTCCTAAAGGCAATATTCATTTTTGGATGAAGATACAATCAGCTACAGATGGAATAAATGGGCTAATGATTTAAATCCATCTAAGAAACACCTTCTCAGTAACAATCAAGCCAATGCTTGCTTCACCAAACAATGGGACATAATAACCCAGAGGAGCCAACACATGAAATTATCCATAACAATCCACACTTAATAAACTCTTTACCTGTACACATCTCCTTAAATGGTACTTAATTTCTAAATATTGTCAATAGGATGAACATACTTTCACCAGACATAATTCAACTGTCTTGCATACTACTGGAAATGCACTAACACTGTTATCAAAAGAGGATGCAAGATCTTAGGTGATATTAAATATTATCCTTTATATATTGAAACTTAAATACTATAACATAAGATTAATACAATTTATTTAGTACAATATATGAATAAGTGAGAGAGAAAATAAACATATTAGCTTTATGTATATATACAAATACAACAAAAAAAGAAAGAAAGAACTCCTTATTTCTGCAGCTGGTTATGTGATCCTAGTTCATATTTAAAGCTACCTCCTTCTTCTGGCTATTCCTTATTCATTGTACTCTCAGCATGCACCTCACCTGCTCATGATTATTTGCCTGGTTTAGTGATCCAATTCTTCAATCTTGACAGAGCTGAGCTATTAGCAGTCTGCCTCTGATGGGTTGCTGCAGTTTTCCAATGAAGTTAAAGACAGAACATGGTAGCATTAAGAGATGCCCTAAAAGCAGATCATTCTCTGCAGCCAGTACATAACTCCCTTCTTTGCCTATATATTCACTGGCATGAGAAGCCCAATGTGGTTCATGGGTGATCTTATCCTCCAGTTAAATGAAAACATTGGTCTCCTGGTGGAAGAGTAGTCAGAGAGTGGTGGGAGCACTCTTCCTTTTGGAAAGAAGACCTCTAGACCACCGAGCATATGGTCAAATATACAGGAAGCAAACATTTTCTAAAGAATTAATAGGGGTAATATAGTGAGTGGTGCCACTCTTATTTCTATACCTTGTTTCCTGTGACCATGAATTCTACCTATGGGAGAAACAGAACCAAAGAGTGGATGCTGATTTAGAGCCTCCTGGAGAACATTGTCCAGTACTGCATGGGATTGCCACCTAGTTACCAGAATAATTAAGTCTTCCAAAGTCTGTTCCACTAGTCTATCAATCCAGTTGCTTCAGGATGATGGGGAACATGGTAAGACCAGTGAATTCATGAGCAGGTGCCTATTCCAACATTTAATTTGCTATGAGGCTAGGAGAAGTCCAAAATCAATGTGTCAGCAAGGCAACACTTTGTCCTTGAAGACTATGGAGTTCTAGGGCTGGCTGCAACTTCTCTTTGGGACCTTGGCTTTTCCCTCAAATGTCCATACTCATAATGATATCATCTCCTTTCTTTTCTGGGTTCCATTGCCCTCCAACTTTTTCCTGCAGTGTTCCCTCTGTGGCCTGCTCTGTAATACCTCTAATAATATGATTAGGACCCATCCTGATTCAGTTGGCTGCATATTATATTACAATAATATCTTCCAGTGGTCCTATTTACTATGGATTCGTACCCACAGGAATTGGTTAAGATTAAAATATGTTCTTTCTGGGGAACATAATTCACAACTGCCGCAGGGAAGCATTAATTTGCTCATGAAGTAATATGTATAGAACAGCAGCTGGAATTGGAGTTAGAACCTAGTTAAGTTTACAATTTTCCACTGTCATCCTCCAAGTTCTACCTGTGTTCTGTACAAGCCAAATAAGAGTGTTGAAGGGGTGGTGTTGGAAATCACCACTCCTCCATCCTTAAAGTCCTTGATGGTGGCACTGATCTCTGCAGTCCCTCCAGGAACACAGTATTGCTTTGTTTCACTATTTTTCTGGTTAGAGGCAGTTCCAGTGGCTTCCATGTGGCCTTTCTTAATATAATATCCTATATTCCAGAAGTCAGTGATCTAGTATGATGATTCCACCTCTTGCTGAGTATGTCTATTTCAATTACACTTCTGGAACTAAAGAAATAACCACACAATATGTTTGGTAACGCACAGAACTCACTGTAGAGACTGACCTGAGATAAAACTCCATTAACCCCTGATTTCCCTTAACCCCTACATTTACTAGGGGATCACAGTGACACTTTAGGTCTTGTGGAATTCACATCAGTTCAGAGACAGAGTCCAATATTCCCCAAATGCCTGAATATTTTTGTATCCCCAACATAAAATCACCTAATTAAAAGGCTATTTGTGTATTTGGGGATTGCTGAAAGATTAAAAGTATAAAATTGTTGGCAGTATAGCAGGCTCAATCCCCATGTCTCCTGGACTTCACTTGTTTCAAAGAGTTCTGGACCTGTAAGCTGACCCAAGTCTGGGAATTGATTAAGGGGCCATGATTTTGTGTGTGAGTGTGTGTGATTCAGGTTGGCTTCTGTTCACTTATTCTAGAACCCTTTTCCTTATATATATCAAGTCAGAATCTAATAGACTGCCCATTCATTTCACTTCTAGGTACCCCAAGATCAACTAGCCAATGTCACGTGTCTGTGAGTTAGACCATTCTGATTACAACTTTGACTTTGCTGTTCATTAGGGTAGCCACACCCACCTTGTTTTTGGCAATTAAGTGCTGCCACTTGGCTTCTGCCACTCAGAATCCAATCTTCCC
>JAQZBX010013502.1:0-39771 GCA_029593785.1 Cabassous unicinctus | reverse complement strand
GCTAGACAAATGCACCTACTAAATGGCAAAAATAAAAAGACAGCACAAAAGGATAAATATTTTATGATCTCACTGATATGAAATTATTAGATTAAGCAAACTTAGAGTCAGAATCTAGAATATGGATTACATGGGGTCAGGATGGGAAAAGGGATTAAGGAGTTAAGTCTTTAAATGTGCAGAGTTCCAACTGGGACAATGGAAATGTTTTGGTACTGTATAGTGGCGATGGTAGCACAACATTGTAAAGGCAATTAACAACACTGGAATATATATATATATGTATATCTGAATGTGATTACAAGAGGAAATAATAGATTGTATATATGGTAACAGAATTAAATTTTTTTTTAAATCCTTGGAACAGCAATACACAAACAGTGAACCCTAAGTCAAACCATGGACTATAGTTAAAAATACAATTATAAAGATGTACTTTCATCAGTTGTAACAAATGTACCGCATCAATGCAAGTTGTTAATAGGCTGGTATATGGGAATCATGTATTTTATGCATGATTGTTCTGTAAACCCACTTTTCTAATTCAAAAAAATATAAAAGGCAATTCTAATTTGGTGAGAATGTGGAGCAAGAGGAATTCTTATGCACTGATGATGAGAGTGTAAATTGTTTAAACCACTTTGGAAAGCAGTTTTGCCAGTAATCTACTAAAGCTGAACATATGCTAACCTATGCAATAAATGTACTCCTAAATATGTAACAAACAGGAGTGCATAGGTATAATCATTGAAAGATAAATATATACGTGTCCTTAACGGCATTATTCTTTTTTATTGATAAATTTAATTATATTATAATTGAGAATTTCTCTTCTTCAAAGGATACAGATAAGTACAAAATTCTATGTAACAAACAGATTGACTTTATCTGCCACACATTCAGCACGCTAGAAAAAAGATAAATATCTGACAATATAAAGCATTTTTAATAAGATGAGCAAAGAAAGCTCTAAATCATTGTTTATGTAATTTGTCTAACTGGTTTAGAAAATAATGTGGCATTGTATCAATATACTTAGGCTATGTTTTATTTGAGTAAACCCTCAATTCTCAATGTAGAATCAGTTCTAATTCATGTTTAATATCCTTGGTGTGTTAGCTACAGCTCTTCATTCTGGAACCGAAGCTGATCAAACAGTCTCTATCCAAGTGTCAAAGAAAACAGTTATGGTAAAGATCCCTACATCTACA
Organism: Cabassous unicinctus; assembly: GCA_029593785.1. NCBI lineage: Eukaryota > Metazoa > Chordata > Mammalia > Cingulata > Chlamyphoridae > Cabassous > Cabassous unicinctus. The sequence goes on along the minus strand of JAQZBX010013502.1, from coordinate 38,560 downwards.
CTTTTCTCTTTGTCTTTTTTCAAACTTCTTTTATTGAAGTTTATCATTCATATGTGAACATCCATAAACAGTGTGTAAGTTGTGAACTTTTTTGGGCTGATTCCATATTTTAGCAATTGTGAATAATGTTGCTATGAATAACAGTGTGCAAATGTAAGTTCATGTCCTTGCTTTCAGTGCTTCTGAATATATTGCTAGTAACAGGATTACGGAATCATACAGCAGTTCTATATTTAGTTTCTTGAGGAACTGCCAAACACTCTTCTACAAAGCCTGTACCATTCTACGTTCCCACCGACAGAGACAGAACATTCTTGGTTCTCCACATTCTCTGCAGCATTTATAATTTATTGTTTTTGTAATAATGGCCATTCAATAAGGTGTGAAATGATATCTCAGTGTAGTTTTGATCTGCATTTCCCTAATAACTAATGATGTTGAACATTTTTCCAGTGTTTTTTGGCCATTTGTATTTCTTCTTTGAAGAAAAGTCTATTCAAGTCTATGGCCCATTTTTTAAATTGGGTTGCTTGTGTGATTTCTTTTAATAACAAGGATCTCAAAACCATATCATGTGTTTTCCAAATATTTTCTCCTATTGACTAGGGGCTGCATTTTCTCTTTCTTAACAAAGTCCTTTGAAAAGCAAAAGTGTTAAGTTTAAGGAGGTCCTTTTCATCTATTTTTCTTTCACTGCTCATGCTTTGGGTATAAGGTTTAAGAAACCACCGCCTAAAACAAGACCTTGAGGATGTTTCCCTGTATTTTCTTCTAGGATTTTTATGGTTGTAGCTTTTATATTTAGGTCTTTGATCCATTTTGAGATAATTTTTGTATAAGGTGTGAGATAAGAGTAATCCTTCTTTTGGATATGGATATCTAGTTCTCCCAGCACCATTTGCTGAATAGACTGTTCTGCCCCAGCAGGGTGTGCTTGACAGCCTTGTCAAAAATCAATTTGCCATAAATTTGAAGATCTGTTTCTGATCACTCAATTATATTCCATTGGTAAACATATCTATCTTTATGCCAGTATCATGTTGTTTTTACCTCTGTAGCTAAGTACTATGCTTTAAAATCAGTAAGTGAGAGTTCTCCAACTTTGTTCTTTTAAAAGAAATTCTTGGCTATTTGGGACCTATTCCTCTTCCAAATAAATTTGATAATTGGCCTTTCAAATTCTGTGAAAAAGGCTTTTGGAAGCTTTATTAGGATTGCATTGAATCTGTAGATAAATTTGGGTAGAATCGACATCTTAATGATATTTAGTCTTCCTATATGTGAACATGGAATGTCCTTCCAGTTACTCATGTACCTTCCAGTTATTTAAGTCTTCTTGGGTTTCTTTTAGGAATGTTTTGTAGTTTTCCAAATACAAGTCCTTTATGTCCTTGGTTAAGTTTATTCCTAAGTATTTGAATCATGTAGTCTCTATTGTAATGGGATATTGTTCCTGACTTCCTCAGATTGCTCGTTTGTAGTATACAGAAACACTACTGATTTTTGTGTATTAATATGGTATCTGTGACTTTACTGAATTTGTCTATAAGTTCTAGTAGCTTTCTTGTGGATTTTTCAGGATTTTCTAGATATAGGATCAGGTCAAAAGCAAACAATGAAAGTTTCACTTCTTTCTTTGCTATTTGGACGCCTTTTATTTCTCTTTCTTGCCTAATTGCTCTAGACAGAACTTCTAGCACAATATTGAACGACAGTGGTGATAATGGGCATCATTGTCTTGTTTCTGATCTCAGTGGGGAAGTTTTCAGTCTTTCTCCATTGAATACAATGTTAGCTGTAAGTTTTTAATATATGTACTTTATCATGTTGAGAAAGTTTTCTTCTATTCCTATCTTTCAGAGAGTTTTCATCAAGAAAGGATGTTGGCTTTTGTCAAATGCCTTTTCTGCATCAATCAAGATGATCATGTGATTTTTCTTCCTCATTTTAGTAATTTGATTACATTGCTTGATATTTTGTGTTGAGCCACACTTGCATACCTGAGATAAAATCCACTGGATCATGATATATAATTCTTTTAATGTGCTGTTGGACTTGGTTAGCAAGCATTTTGCTGAGGATTTTTACATCTATATTCATTAGTGAAATTGATCAATAATTTTCTTTTTTTCAAGTTATGTTAATCTGACTTTGGTATTAAGGTGATTCTGGCTTCATAGAATTCGTTTGGTAGCATTCCCTCCTGCTTTGTTTTTTGAAAGAGCTTGAGCAGTGTTGGTATTAATTATTCTTTGAATGACTGATAGAATTCACCCGTGAAGCAATCTGGTCCTAGGCTTTTCAATTTTGGGAGTTTTTTTTTTTTTTTTTAATGTATTTTGTATTTTTTCTAAAAGATACTTAGATTACATAAAATGTTACATAAAAAAAAAATGTTAGGGGTTCCCATATGCCCAACTTCCCACACCTCCCACTTGTCCCCACATTAACAACTTCTTTCATTAGTGTGGTATGCTTATTGCAATTGCTGAATACATTTTGGAGCATTGCCACTAAGCATGGATTATAGTTTACATTGTAGTTTACACTCTCCACACTCAATTCTGTAGGTTATGGCAGGATATATAATGCCCTGAATCTGTCATTGCAATGTCATTCAGGACAATTCCAAGTCCCAAAGATGCCCCCATATTACACCTCTTTTTCCCTCTCTCTGACTTCTAGCAATGGGAGGTTTTTGATAACTATTTCAATCTCCTAATTCATGATTGATTTGTTGAGGTCTTCTTTTTCTTCCAGGGTCAGTGTAGGTTGTACTTGTGTTTCTATGAATTTGTCCATTTCATCTACATTGTCTAGTTTGTTGGCATATAGTTGTTTATACTATCCTCTTAGGATCTGTTTTATTTTTGTGGGGTCAGAAGTAATGTCCCCCCTCTCATTTCTGATCTATTTGCATCTTCTTTTTTACTTTGTCAGTCTAGTTAAGAATTTGTCTATTTTGTTGATCTTTTCAAAGAATCAACTTTTGGTTTTGTTGATTGTATCAATTTTTTGTTCTCAAATTTTTATTTCTTTGCTAATTATTGTTATTCTTTCCTTCTGCTTACTTTGTGGTTAGTTTGCTATTCTTTTTCTAGTTCCTCCAGGTATTCAATTAAGTCTTTGATTTTAGCTCTTCTTTTTTTTTAATGTAAGTATGGAGAGCTATATATTTTCCTCTCAGCACTGCCTGTCCTGTATCCCATAAGTTTTGATATGTTGTGTTCTCATTTTCATTTGTCTTGAGATATTTCCTGATTTCTCTTGAGTTTTCTTCTTTGACCCACTGATTTTTTAAAAGTACATTATTTAACCTCCATATGTTTGTGAGTTTTCCTTTCTCCACCTGTTGTGGACTTCCAGCTTCATTCCATTATGATCAGAGATAGTGCTTTGTATTATTTCAATCTTTTTAACTTATTTAAGACTTGTATGTGACCCAAAATATTGTGTATCCTGGGGAAATATCCATAAGCACTTGAAAAAAATGCATATCATGCTGGTTTGGGGTGCAATGTTCTATATATGTCTGTGAGGTCTAGTTCATTTATTATATTATTCACAATCTGTTTCCTTATTGATCCTTTGTCCAGTTGTTCTTTCCAAAGAAGAGAGTGCTCTACTGAAGTCTCCAAATATTATTGTAGAGACATCTATTTCTCTCTTCAATTTTCCCCGTGTATGCCTCATATATTTGGGGCACCCTGATTAGGTGCATAAATATTTGTTATTGTTTTTTTTTTTTTCCTACGTGAATTGCTCCTTTTACTAATATATAAAGTCCTTCTTTATATATTATAACAGTTACGTATTTAACATCTATTTTGTTCAATATTAGTATCACTACTCCAGCTGTCTTTTTTATTATGGTTTGCATGGAATAACTTTTTCCAATCTTTTATTTTAAGTCTGTGTCCTTGCATGTAAGATGAGTGTCTTGTAGACAGCATAGAGATGGCTGATATTTTTTTTAGTCCATTCTGCTAGTCTGTGTCTTTTGATTGGGGAGTTCAATCCATTAACATTTAATGTTATTCCTGTAAAGGCATTACTTACTTCATCCATTACATGTTTGACTTTATATTGACCTTTCTTACCATTACCTGCCTTTTTTCTTTTTTTTTGTTACACTTAATAATAATCTTCATTTCTTTACTATGCTCCAGGTCTCGCTCTCCTGTCTTTTCCTTTCAGGCTGCAGCATTCACTTTAGTATTTCTTGTAAATCTGGTCTCTTGATAACATATTCTTTTAGTTTTTGTTTATCTGTGAAGACTTTAAACTCCCTCTCTGTTTTGAAGGACAGTCTTGTCAGACAGAGAATTCTTGCTTGTCATTTTTTCTCTTTCAGAACTTTTAATATTTCATATCTCTTGTTGCTTTCATAATTCTCTATCCCTACTATTTGTAATAGGTGTCTCAGAGTAGATCTGTTCGCATTTATTCTCTTTGGGGTGCAATGTCCTACTTGGCTATTGATATTTCTTTCTTTCATATGGATTGGGAATTTTTTGGTCATTATATCCTCAAATATTTTTTCTGCACCTTTTCCTCTGTCTTCTCCTTCTGGGACACCTATAATTGTAAGTTTGTACATATCACATTGTCATTCAATTTCCTGACACCCTGTTCCATTTGTTCCATTCTATTTTCTTTCTGTTCTCCTGTCTCCAAATTTAGGTGTTCTGTCCTCCAGTTCATTTATTCTGCCCTCGACCAATTCAAATCTGCTATTATTTTTAAATCTGCAATGTATTTTTAATCTCTTTCATTTTCTTTCATTCCCATAAGATCTGTTACTTTTCCTTCCAAACTTTTAAATTCTTCTTTGCATTCAAGCAGTGTCTTCTTAATATCCTTAATCTCTTTAGACATCTCATTGAATTTATTAAGGAGATTTGTTTGTATACCTGTGATTAGTAGTCTCAATGGAGGAAGGGCAAAAAGCCATCCAAGGGAGCTGCTTTGGGGGTCTGCAGACCAGGAGAGTGCTGCACATCATCCAGGAGGGAGGGAGAGAGAGAGAGAGAGAGACAAAAAGGCCAATGAAAACCATGATTTACTTGCCCCTGTGGCTAGAAACAGCACATATACCCCACCTTTAAGGTGAATAGCCTCAGCAAAACCTCTGGCTCAATGCAGCCAACTGAATGGGGAAAGAATGTTTTTCTCCCTGGGAAGAAGAGGGGTTTGGCAGAGGGCAGAGAGTCATTTTTCTTCTGTGAGTTTGGCCATCTAAACCCCTTTTGACTCTCAAAACAGACCCCAGCCAGCACTGCAGCAGCCCCAGGGAGAGGGGAGGGGGGAAAAGATTAGGCAGGCTGTCACACCCAACTGACCTGGGAGAGAGGGGAACCCGGTCAGTGAGGCAGTAGATGGAGAGAGGCACCTAACAGCCTTGGAGAGAAGGAAGCCAGGAGAGATAGCCTATCAACTGTTAGAAGCCCAACTCACCTGAGGGAAATGAGGGCAGAGAGAGCCAGATAAGCTTTCAGAAGCCTACCTGACCAGTGAAGTGGGGGTGGCTCAGTGGAGAAATGGCTGCCTCACATATATTAGGTCCCTGGTTAAATTCCCTGTACCTCCTAAGAGAAGTGATCCAGAGAGTGATCTAGTGGATTGTCAGGCACCCACCTGACACATTATGATAGGGAATTTATAGACTGAGATATATTTGTTTTAGGTTTTTCGATCTGTTATTTTGTATTTTATTTATTTTTATTTTATTATTTTTATTCTTTATTTTATTTGCTAAAACTGGGTACCTTACCTGTGGAGGGCAGGCTGCTGGGTCATTGAATGATGAGCCTGAAATGCTTCCCAGGGGGTCAAGAGGGAAGCTTGTTTTCCTAGATTACTTTTTGTGATTTGTTTGTCTTTTCTCTTTCTTTTCCTTGCTGTTTTTCTTTAGTTTCTTTGTTTTCTTCTATTATTTTCCCCTCTTCCATTGCTTTTCTATCATTCCCCCTTCTCTTGTTTGGTCTTCATTTTTTCCCCTTCTCATCTGCCTGGTTTTTTATTTTATTCTATTTTTTTCTTGTTTCATTTTTTCCTCTATCTTTTAAATTCTTATTCCTTTGTATTTTTTATGGTTTTTGATTCTAATTATTTAGTTCCCAGGCTCTCTATGGTTAGTTTTCTATCTTTTCTTAATATTACTCATTCTTTTTCACTTCTTCTCCCTTTCCTTTTTTATGGTCTTCATATTTTTTTGAAGGAACACAGACAACCACAAGGATATAGAATAAGTGGAACCATGTGTCAAGGAGGAAACTTAGCACAAAATAGAATGAAATAAAACCCTAGAGTCGAAAGAGAAGCTAACCATCTGAATAAGCCCGTCAAGATAGATGCCTAGACACCAACAAAAAAAGTTACAAGCCATACTAAGAAACAGGAAGACATAGCCCAGTCTAATGAACAAACAAAAAACAGGAGGAGATGTGGAAGGTGGAGCAACTGATCAAGAATATCCAAACAAAAATCATGAATCAACTTAATGATGTGAAGGAAGAAATAAAGGATATTAAGACAACACTGTGGTAACATACTGAATAAATCATAAACATATGTAAAAATATAATGGACCTGTACTCAGAAATTGACCCTCACACATATACAGTCAAGTGATTTTTGATAAGGCTGTTAAGCCCATCCGGCTGGGCCAGAACAGTCTATTCAACAAATGATCCTGAGGAAATTGATAGCCATATCCAAAAGAAAGAAAGAAAACCCCTATCTCACAACTTATACAAAAATTAATTCAAAATGGATCAAGGACCTAAATATAAAAACAACAAACATAAAACTGCTATTAAAAAATGTAGGAATACATCTTCAACACCTTGTGGTAGGCAATAGTTTCTTAAATCTTACACCCAAAGCATGAGCAACAAAAGAAAAAATAGATAAATGGGACTTCCTCAAATTCAACACTTCTGCACCTCAAAGGACTTTGTCAGAAGAGTGAAAAGGCAGCCAACTTAATGGGAGAAAATCACATATCTAATAAGGGTTTAATATCTATGATATATAAGGAGATCCTACAACTCAACAATAAAAAGACAAACTATCAGATTAAAAATAGGGCCAAAGACTTAAAAAGACAACTGTCCAAAGAAGAAAAACAAATGGTGAAGCAACACTTGAAAATAAGTTCAACATCACTAGTGATTAGGGAAATGTAAATCAAAACTACAGTGAGACATCATTTCACATCTATTATACTGACCACTATTAAAAAGTTAGAAAATTGTAAATGTTGGAAAGGATGTGGAGAGAGAGGAACATTTATTCACTGTTGATGGGAACGTAGAATGGTACAGCCACTGTGGAGGAATGTTTGGCAGTTCCTAAGGAAGTTGAATATAGACTTGCTATGGGACCCAGCAATACCATTGCTAGGTATATACCCAGAAGATCTGAGAGCAGTGACATGGATACATGGATATCTGCACAGCGATGTTCATAGCAGTGTTATTCACAATAGCCAAAAGTTGGAAACAACCTAGGTGTCCATCAACTGATGAATGGATAAACAAATTGTGGAGTATACACATGATGGAATATTATGCAACAGTAAGAAGAAATGAAGTCATGAAACATGACAACATGAATGAACCTGGAGAACATTATGTTGAGTGAAGCAAGCCAGATGCAAAAGGACAAATACTGTATGATTACCCAATTGTGAACTAAATATAGTATGTGAAATATGACCAAAACAAGATAATGGATCTGATTGTGATAAATGACAAAATGTAAGGAATCCAAAATATGCTGGAAGCACAGGACAGAAGATTTGAGTGGGCAGAGGAAAGAATTAGTGACATCAAAGATAGTACATTTGAAACTGGACAAATAATAGAATAGACAAAAAGATAGAAGAATTTCAGCAGGGACTCAGGGAATTGAGGAACAATATAGAATGTACAAACATATGTATTATGGGCATCCCAGAGGGAGAAGAAAAGGGAAAGGAAGTGGAAGGAATGTTGGAGGAAATAATGGCTGAAATTTTCCAACTCTTGGGGACATGGTTGTACATTATAGTGCTCTCCAAATAGTATAAATCCTAGTACACCTACCCAGAGACATATACTTATCAAATTGTCAAACACTCAAGAAAAAAAGAGAATACTGAAAGCAGCAAGAGAAAAGAGATTCATTACATACAAGGGAAGCTTGATAAGATTAAGTGCTGATTTCTCAACTGAAACCATGGAGGCAAGAAGGCAGTGGTATTACATAATTATGTTGCTAAAAGAAAAAAAATTGCCAGCCAAGAATTCTGTATACAGCAAAGCTGGCATTCAAAAATGAGGGAGAGTTCAAAATATTCACAGATAAACAGAAATTAAGAGTTTGTCAACAAGAAACCTGCACCTGCACTTCAAGAAATATTTAAGGGGGTTCTGCAGGTTGAAAGGAAAAAAACAGGAGAGAGAGGGCTGGAGGAGAGTGTTGAAAGGAAAAATACTAATAAGAATTACTAAAAAGGTAAAAATAGAAATAAAAACAAAATATGACATATATAAACCTTAGAAAATATAGCTAATGTAAATCTTGAGAGTAATGACATTGAATGTTAATGAATTAAACTCTCCAGTGAAAAGACATGGATGGGCAGGATAAAGGAGGAAATATGTCCCATCTATATGCTGTCTACAAGAAACTCACCTTAGGCCTAGGGACGCAAGGAGGTTGGAAGTGAATGGTTGGAAAATGATTTTACATGCAAACAACAACCAAAAAAGGGCAGGAGTAGCTATACTAATGTCAGACAAAATAGACTTTAAATGCAAAACTATTATAAGAAACAAAGAAGACACTATATATTAATAAAACGGATAATCTATTAAAAAGAAAGATCATAAACATTTATGCACCTAACCAGAGTGCCCCAAAATACATGAGGGAAACATTGGAAAACTAATTGGAGAAATAGATACCTCTACAATTATGGTGTGGGACTTTAATACACCATTATCACTATTAGACAGAATATCTCAATAGAGGGTCAATAAAGAAACAGAGACCCTGAGTAATATATTAGAGGATCTAGACCTAATAGATATATAGAGAACATTACATCCCAATACAACAGGATATACATTCTTCTCAAGCACACAAGATCATTCTCCAGGATAGACCACATGCTAGGCCACAGAAAAACTCTTAATTAATTCAGGAAGATTGAAATTATACAAAGTAATATCTCTGACCACATTTGAATGAAGCTGGAAATCAGTAAGGGACAGAGAACCAGACTAGGCACAAAGATATGGAAGTTGAAGAACACACTCTTAGATAATCAGTGGGTCAAGGAGGAAATTACAAAAGAAATTGGTATATACATATACTAATAGTATACAGGCCATTATATATTTTGTCAAAACCTATAAAATTGTGCAGTGCAAAGTGTAAACTATACTGTAAACTATAGACCATGGTTAGTAGCAGTGCTTCAATGTGTGTTCATTAATTGTAACAAATGTACCACACTAATGAAAGATGTTGTTAATGGGGAAAAGTGTGGGAGGGAGAGGGTTTGGCGTATATAGCTCCTATTTTTTTCAATGTAACATTTATGTAATATAAAGCTTCTTTCTAAATAAAAAAATTTAAAAAGATGGAGGAAGGTTTGAATCTGCCCACCCTGCCCACAAGAGAGTGCATGCCTCCCCTCCTTCCAGAGGTGTTGGGGCCCAGTGTGAATCTACCTGTTTTGTATGGAGAAAGTGTTCAAATTGCACCCAATTTCCACTCCTGCTGGGTATGGGGCCTAAGCGGTGGCTTTCCAAACTGTGCGCACTGGACCTGACCCCTACCGCCTCAGGGACCAGTGTGTTTTCCAGTCATCCCTGCTTCCACTCCTGCCAGGAAAGGAGACAGCACAAATGCTGAAGGTTTCTTGGTAGCTTCGGCAGGTTTAAACCTCAGCTGTGCTTAAGATTGGAATACAGGTAGCCAAATTTGCAGATCAACAGCTGTAGTTGATGCCAGTCCACTTTCCTTTCCCTGCTTTTGGGAAAGAGATCTTCTGCTTCCAGCCAGCGAGTGAGTCTGGGGGTGGCCCATCTCACCAGTGGGAACTGGGCACTACTCAGGGCACTACTTCATCAACAATGGTCAGTCTCCTCTTCCTGTTCTTCGCTGGATGGTGCTCTGTGTTCTTCTGGTTTCTGGAGTCCCTCAGTTGATCTGGACAGATCCTGGCTGATTATCAGCTGCCCTGTGAGACCAGTTGATTATTAGAGCTTCCTACTCTGTCTCCATCTTGGGTCTTCAACAGCGTTATTCTTAATAACCATAAACTAAAACAACCCAAATGCCCATCACCATAGAATGGCTAAAGACATTATGGTATATTTGCACAATAGAAACTACAATGAAAGTTAATTACAACTACTCACCAACAACATGGATAAATCTCACAACAGCATGCTCCGCAAATGAAGCCATATGCAAAAGACTACATGCTGTAGAATTCCTTTAGTGAGGCAACATTCAAAGACTGGCAAAACCAATATGTGATATTTAAAGTTCAGCTAGTGATTATTTTAGTGGCGGTATCAAGAGGGGGTATATTGGAAGTTTCGGGAGGCTTGTAAATATGCCTTTTCTTCATCTGAAGAAAATGTTCATCTGAACTGTAAATGTTCATTGAGCTGAACACTTATATTTGTCCTTTCCTGTGTTTATATTATACCTCACTAAAAAGGTAATGACTTTACTAAATATATTGAAGAAATGAAAACAGCAACAAGATCTACTCTTTAGAAGAAGTTGACAGTGAAATTAGGTAAAGAGAGTGATGGTAATTTGAATATATTAGTAGTCAAGAAAAGTCTTTTATGAAAATATGACTGGAGGGACTACATTGGCAATTTTTAAAAGATGGTAGAGAGGTAAATGCTGATGCTACAATAGATGGTAGAGATCCCTTAAGGAGAGTAAGAAAGAATATAGTGCAAGGTATGAGCTGAGGCAAAAAGAATAGGCTAAGTGAAAATTGGGAGAAAACTTGAAAAGAACATAAAATTTATTCAGTAATTTTCAGATATTTGGCTACTATGAATCGATGACATTGGAAATACAGTCATGGTTAGAGATGGAAAACAGGAGGTGTTTGAATTTTGAGGGAACTGACACATTGAAGAGAGTCATGAGGAGTTCTAACAGGAAATTTAATGAAACATCCAATGACTATCAAAAAGAATGTAAATCATCAGATTTATGCCTTAATATCAACACTACTCCCATCACAATATAAATATTATCAACAGTATGCAACCAAGGGTAGTGTTTATAGGAGGAAAATAATTTGCAAATGCATATATTTCTTTTGTTAATTCTGATCATTTTAATTAGGCTCATCTATGTTTAAAGCCAACATCCATATGAGAACTAATCATGTTTCTTTTCATTTGTATTAAAGATATTTTGTATTAATATTTTAACTTGCCTGATGATATGCACTCTTAAATTAACTTAAGTTTAAAAAAATCACTTTTGTAAGAATTATACAGTTTTAATCTTTTCTAAAATTTCAGGCCTGGTTATCACTGTAGCTCCAAATTTATCCTTTCAGATACTGATATTTACATATCTTTTTAAAATTAATGTCTATTTTTAAAGAAACTTTAGATTACATAAATGTTACAAAAAAATAAAAGGAATTCCCATATGCCCCTTTTCCTCCCCCTCCTCACACTTTCCCATATCAACAACATCCTTCATTAGTGTGGTACATTTGTTACAATTGATGAACACTTATTGAACCATTGCTACTAAATATGGATTACAGTTTACATTATAGTTTATACTCTGTTCTGAAAATTTTGTAGGATATGACAAAATATACAATGGCCTGTATCCATCACAGCAATGTCATGTAGACGTTCTTAGGCAGTTATAGTACTAGACTAGACTAGACTAAGTCTCAATTTCACAAGAAAACATTCATAAGTACAGTCATCAATATCAAGGGCCTGGCATAAAGGTCTGTCTTCCTTCACTAGGCACTGCCCTTGCACTTGGGAGATTCTTGCTGTCCTATTAGAGAATGTAGCAGAACTCCCCAGGATGGGAATTCAATATTCTTTTGGTTATTGTGTGGATCTCCACCCACTGAGACAATTACATATCTTCTTGAGGAATGAATCTTTACTTTTGTGAAAGAATTAGATGTGCTTTTATTTCAAAATTTCTGGAAAAAATTGATTACCAATAAATGTTATTTTTGTTGTGGTTCTTTGTTTAGTCCAGAGGGGTATTAGTCTATCCTTAAATAATTATTATATAGTGCTTGACTTTATAGTATGGCATGGCAATTTTTCACTGAATATAGTTCTTTATATTTATCTATTGAATCAATGCATTTTTATTTCTTTTGAAGAAATTGATAATTTGCTTGTTACATTTAGGCTTACATTCTAAGCTTCAACAGTGTGTGCATGTCTTCAACTAATTTTTTGTCTACCCTGATGATGATTCTCTGCTACTTGAAAGATGAGGTAAATTTTTATAGGGTGTCCTGATTTTCTCTGGAATATGGATACCAGTATCTCAGGTTTCTAAGAGACAACTTAAGAGAAGTCATGGTTTACCAGTAAACTATTGTTACAATTTTTACAAAATTCAAATGCATAATTTATTTTCTATAATTTTATTATATTGTTCACTGTAGCAGTTTCACATTGTTTATGAATTCCAAAAATAGTTATTAGATTTTGTTTATAAACTGGTCTGTCAGAGGTATCATTTATAATTGATTAAATTATGATTAGGACTTTGATTGAGCCACTTCAGTAGGGTATTGAGTCCCTGCCCCTTGGTGGGCAGGGACTCACAGAGAAAAGACATGGCAAAGGACAGAGTAGGGAGTTTTGAGCTGGAGCCTGGGAAGTGAACACACAGGAGAAGAACACAGAGGAATAGAGATGGCTCCTTAAACAGCAGAAGCCCCGGGAAGAGAGAGAATGCCGTTCACATGATAGTCTACAGCTGGCCTGTGGAGAGAGCATAACAGCTGAGCCTGGAGAAAAACAGTGCCCTGGGAAGAGAAGAACCCAAGAAGCCTGAACTCTTGGCAAACATGGGCATCCATCTTGCCCCAACACATGACAATAGACTTTGGTGAGGGAAGTAACTTATGCTTATGGTGTAGTAACTGTAAGCTTCCACCCCAGATAAATACCCTTTATAAAAGCCAATAGATTTCTGGTATTTTGCATCAGCACCCTTTTGGCTGACTAATACAGTCACTAATCAGAAATAGGTAAGTAATCAGAAATTTGATTAAACCAAAGATCTTTGTTTTACTTACAATTGTGGATAAAAATTAACATATCTTGTTTTATCATCTATTGAAATAAAGTCAAGAACTCAATGATATGTTATATAAAAAAATCCTACAACAACTTAACAACAAAAAAGACAAATGACCAGATTAAAAAATGGGCAAAAGGCTTGAATAGACATTTTTCCAAAGAAGAAATACAAATGGTGAACAAACACATGAAAATGTTCAACATCATTAGCTATTATGGAAATGCAAATCAAAGCTACAATGAGATCATTTCACACCTACTAGATTGGCCACTAATAAAAAAACAGAAAACTAAAAGTGTTGGAGAAGATATGGAGAGTTAGGAATGCTAATTCACTGGTGGTGGGAATGTAGAATGGTACAGCCACTGTGGAGGAAAATTTGGCAGCTCCTAAGGAAATTAAATATAGATATACCATGTGACCTGGCAATACCACTACTAGATACCCAGAAGAACTGAGAGCAGGGGCATGAATAAACATCTGCATTCTGATATTCATCACAGCATTATTGACAACTGCCAAAAGATGGAAGCAATTCAGGTGTCCATCAACTGATGAATGGATAAATAAATTGTATTATACACCAACAATGGAATATTATTCAGCCATATGAAGAAATGAAGTTGTGAAGCATATGACAACATGGATGAACCTGGAGGACATTATGTTGAGTTAAACAAGCCAGATACAAAAGGACAAATATTATATGATTGTTATTATGAACTTAATATAATTAGCAAATCCACGGCATTAATACCTAGCATATAGGTCACTAGAAAATAGGACATTAAAGAATGGAAAGACGAAGTTTAATCTGTGAAGAATTGGTAAAAAGTTTGTAAATGTTTAGAAATGAGTAGAGATGGTGAAAGCACAGCATAATGTTTGTAATGAGCAGTGCTAATATATGGGTATGATAGTGGCTGAAAGGGAAGGTCTAAGGTTGTGTATATCACTATAAGGAAAGATAAAAAATGAAACATGGGACTGTGTAGCATAGCAAACCCTTTTGTGAAAAATGAGTATTGTTAATAGTGCATATATAAGAATGTTTTTCTCTTAAATAGAACAAATATGCATTAATGTTAAAAGATTTTAATATCAGGGTGTTATTTGGGAAAAATACAACCAAAGCAATGGACAGTAATGTATTGTAATTATTAATAATCTTCCATGGTTAAAAAAGGAAGTATGCCAAGTGAAAGAAACTAGAGAAAAAGTACTACATATTGTTTGACTCCATCTATACAAAATATAAATACAAACAAATTATAGAGACAAATAGATTAGCAGTCATTTTTGGCAGGGGAAAGTGAGATTGACAGGTTACTATTAAGGGGTAGGTTTTTTGGTTTGTTCTTGTGTTTTGGGTTTTTAGGAGTAATGAAAATGCTCTAGTATTGATTGAAGTGATGAATGCACAACTTTGTGATTATACCAAATGCCATTATTTTACATTTTAGATGGAATGTGTGATTTACTAATATGTTTCAATAAAATTGATTATAATAACAATAACTCGATAAGAAAACAAACATTTAAAAGGAAAAAAAGAAAGAAAAAATTGGGGTTGGAAGATTTTTCAACACATGAAGGCAAAGTAAGACATCACAAGGAAAAATGGTAGACATGACTACATTAATACAGGTAAAAACCTTTGTAAAATACCCCAAGATTGAGAGAATTTAAAAATTGGAAAAAAAGTATTTTCAATACGTATTTCAGAGAAAGTGTTAAAAGCCTCAATGTATAAAGCAAATGAAGTTCATTAGTTTTAATGTTCCATTTACAAAATTTAATGGGAAGTACTTTTTCCCCCATGAAGGCTTCCCATCTCCAAATATAACCCAAGAAATCTGATATTTATTTACACTGGCTCATGAATCAGTCTACCTTTAGCTCCTCTATTCCCATCTGACAGGAGAAGAGGAACTCTCATTTTCCCTGGAATTGGAAACAGTAGTAGTGACTCTTCTGAACTCAGTTACTTACAGAACGTCTTCCTGGTATAAAAACCTCCTTGCTTCTAGTTTAGTGAGGCCAGAACTCAACTGGGTGAGCTAGAGGCCAGAAACCTTGCAACCACTACCACCAAAGGAAAAAGGCATTTTTGGAGGTGCACCCCTTTCCTAGTCATATCAGGCAATTCAGCAACCTAACTCCAACACTACTTTCCCCTCCCAAACCTACCTCTACTAGAAATTCTGTATGTGGAAAACTGGATTTGGGGCTGAATTAGAGTCTCTCCCTCTCAGGAATTAATATCACAATATCCCTGCCTTAATGTTAACCTCAGGATGTTTGGCAGTAAACGCACCTGTCCACCAGCATTCCAAGAGAGAATAACAAAAAAAACAAATCTTTGAAATATTTCCCAGGGTCTGGGCTGTTTAGTCTTATCAGTGAGTATCTTATTGCATATGTATAAATATAAATGAAAACATTGTGACCAACTTAATAAATATCAGTTATTGTTAGGATGGCTAAATCAGGGATACTTTCAATTTTATTCTGTAAAGTCTTGGATTTACAAAAATGGTATCACAATGTACAAATTAAATTTTTTTTAATATAATTTTTTTTATTTTGTTTTAGTTTGTTTATATAATAAACTTTATTCTTAGTACAGTTTTAGGTTTATAGAAAAATAACACAGAAAGGATGGCGAGTACACATATATCCCCACACATAGTTTCCCCTTTTATTAACATCTTGCATTGGTATGAAAGGGACATTTGTTACAACTGATGAACCCATAGTACTACATTATTAGTAACTAAGTCGATACTAAGTCGAAAGACTCACTGTTTGTGTTGCATTGTCCTACAGTTTTGACAAATGCATAACATCATGTAAAAGTATTCGTTTTTAAAGTAAATTTAAATACCAGGCCAACTCAATTTCCCCATTATCATTAATAACAGGAAAACACTTTGCAAATTACTGTAGTAATTTATGAAAAGTAAATGCAATTCAACTTTGTCCTCAAGATATGATAGAGTTTATTAGGAATTTTCAAAGATTGTTAGTGGTACAACCAAATAACTAGTGGTAGACCAAATAACTAGTTTGATGTTCATCTTCATAACCAGGAAAGTACTCCATGAGCAAGCTTTCGTATTTATTCACTCAAAATCATTTACTGAATCTACTAAATGCTTGGTAGTAGAATTCCAAAATAATTGAAACACAGACCATGACACCTAGGGGCTCAGGAATTGGTAGCAGAAACAAATGGATAAAACGTGGAACATTTTTATTTAGATAAAACAGTGCCCTAAATATAAGCATCATCGTGTAAACCAGGAGTTCTTAACCAGGGGTCCACAGACCCCCAAGGGGTCCGTAGAAAGATTTCAGGGGGTCCGTGAGCTTGAATTGAAAAAATCAGTTTATCATCTTTATTTTCTCTGACCTCTAACTGAAATCTAGTATTTTCTTTACTTTTGAATGTATGCAATAAATTATAGAATTCATTTTATATCACATTACAGTTGATGCATATATCGAAAAATTGCTTATGCTCATCCATACTTCAAAATTATGGTAGTTGTTAGACATGGTGCTAGTTGTGTGTCATAAAACTATCTGCCTCTACATTCTGAGAAGGTGCCCATGGTTTTCACCTGACTGGCAAAGGGGTCCGTGGTAAAGAAAAGTTTAAGAATCCCTGATATAAACAATGTACAGTGAGAAATGAATTCTTAACTCCTTTCAGTTATCACATTTGTTTTTACTGCATCTCTATAGCAGACTTTAAAGAAACTTGGAAGTACAGATTATTACTACATGAGTACACAAAATAAACCTTTGTTAAATGTTCAGTCTACTCTAAATTTATACTCAATTCTTACAGCAAATGTCCTGAAATTATACACTGTGACAAACAAGATTTAGCCCTGTCTAATTGTTAACAAATGAGTAGGAATGGTCTCAATAATTTGAAGAAATATGCTATTGAATGAAAGCATAAAAATTAGTTTCCTTGACTTTTATTCATCTTTACTTTCTTAAATAAATCACATCTCAATTAAAACATGCTAGGACCAGAAAATTCCTTGTATGTAATCTGAGACTACTCTGTTGCCCATCACCTAGGACCAGTACTTTGTTGCACTGCTTCAATCCGAATCTTCACTATTATTGAAATTGGACAGTACACAAGCAGAAGAGAAGAGCTTTCTTGAACCTAGTAATTTCAGATGGAAATTATAGACCTCATGAAAATTGATATTATATTTTAGGTGTTAATTATAAGAGAAAATAAAACACAAATTAAAAAACCTAAATAATTATATTTTAATTCCAAAGTACACAGATAGATACTTATATAGCTTCACATGGTTTCAAAGAACTTTTAACATACAACATCTCATTTTAGAGTAATCTTATGACTTGAAATAGGGTGATTCCCCCAGATTTAAATAACCAGTATATACTGAAATTAGGGGGGAAGTAAGATCTTCTGATCCTATCCTCCATCTAATGATTTTCCCTGGCCAATATCCAGTCTTTAGTGGAATATATATCAAAAGATGGGATACACAATTGATGAATTGTCTTTGCTAAGTAAATGAAAGAAAATAAAGTCTTTTCCTCTTATAGAAAACTGAAATTTAAATGGAATGATCCTACCATCTGAAAGTATTCTTTTATTTGAAAGAATAAGACGTACAGTAAGAAAAGAAAGCAACAACTGACAGTAGCATTTTGGGAGCTTAAGGGACAAAACATGCAACAAAAACTGGCATAAGATATGGTTTGAACCTAGGGTTCACCTGATGCCACTAGAACCCTGTTTCTCTCTCTCTTGTTAGGTGCCACTTTCTCTAGATTGACTACATCTTGGGAGCAAGACAGTTCCAGTTTTTCTAGCCTACACATTTTCAGGTTCATGGAAATTCCCCAGAAATTTTTTCTTTTATCTGATTGACTCCCATTGCACCATGTGTCATTCCCTATAACTACCAGAATTGCTGAAATTGTGATTCTCTAGTTAACTTAGATCAAAAGCTACACCCCTGGAGCTGCGGGTGGAAACAGTTTCATCTGAACCCATAGAATGTGAGTGAGAATAAGTTTATCTCCCCAAAGCATATTGAATAATCATACTGTAAAAGGGAAGGGATGGCAGGCGTCATTACACATCAGTTAGAGTACTCTGCAACATAAATAAAATGGTATAATTTTCTCAAGAAAACAATGCTGTCTCATAGAATTCAAGAATAGAAATGCAGCAGGGACTCACAAATGGTTTGTATCTTTCTACCTCTGGTTTCTTATTCTCATTTAAAACCTTCCTTCTCTTTTTCACAACAGATTTCTCTGATACTCAACCCATGGACAGATAATGGCAAAGCTACAACTTCTGAGATTATACAACACTGTTCAAATCTGATTTAGAAAATCACATTCCGAAATCCAAGTTCTCTGATGGGAGAATTCAATTGGCCTACCTTGTGTCAAATGGCCACACCTCATCCAATTAATTTCAGCCAGTGGCAAGATTGGGTGAATAAATATGGCTACCTCAGGCTGCCAATGAAAAGGATAGTTGAGGTCATTGTCAGGAGGTTGATAAATACTCCAAAGTTGGGTACCACATACAAAGCACCCCCAACGCAAGTTAACCTTAAAGCTTCCCTCAAAGGGCTTTATCCCTATCTATATTTAAACATTAGGGTGAAAGTAACATTTTAAAACTAATAATATTTGAACTTAATTTATAGCAATGAGAGTGCATATACAAAGGTTAAGAGGAGAAAACAGTCAAAGCAGTGGGTCCCTGAGGGAACAGGAGAGGAGTCTTAGGGATGAAGAAAAAAGGTCAAATAAGGTAGCTAAGATTTCTGAAAATAAGTATTTAACAAATTTGCCTAAGGCTAATTTTACATTATACTGTCTATAAGCCAAATATTTTAAGTTATAAATCAAGGAGGGTTAAAACTATATAATTATCTTCATACTATCCTGAAAATAAATGTGTAAGAAAAAAAATACATAAGAGATTAATGAAAACATCTGCCTACAGTCCTCTAACATTTAAATCTAAGAATTAAGTTTATAAGAGGTACAGCCAATCCCAGTAGCAGGATGATTTACAGATGCAGAGGCAATCTATAAGGCAACACGGCAGGCCACCAGAAGGGGCTTTATAAATTAAAATCAATACATGAATTTCACTCTGAAGCCTAAGGTAGTTAGTGCTGATTGCAGAGCTCTGGTGAATAGCCTCTAAACTAGTGCTTATTCATAGTTCACATTTTCCACCAGCTGTCTTGCAGGAGTTGGGAGATGCTAAGTGTATGGGATACTAGAAGGTAAAGTTGTTTTGTGAAAAACTGTCTAAACTGGGAACAACTTGTAAAATGCACAAACACACAAATACAGATTAATAGAGATGAGCATCTAAGGGAAGAGAATTATTTTTTGTTCTTTTGTGGGTTTTGGGTTTGTTCATTTTGTTGTAAAATAAAGCTTGACTAATGTTGAATAAGTGACCAGATGGATAAAAAGGAACAGCCTTAAAATTGGTATTTTAATATATGATATGCAGGATTACTTTCATACTCATGACACAACACTGCAAAACGGTTACCTATATCCACTCTGGAGCTAGACTACCCAAATTTGAATCCAGGAGTCAAACAGTGTGGCCATGGACAAGTTCTTCAGCTTTCCATCTGTAAAAATTGTTGCAATTTTCCTGTATCACCACTTTTTACCCCTATTCTTATTTTCCAGACATGACCAACTTATATTATTCTTATATATACTTTCAGAAATATTTATGGATTATAAAAATTATATTGAGTTTTACAAAAATGGGAACATGACGTACCTTGCTATTTTCACTTAATATTTTTTCAATTTTTCTGTGTTTGTAAAATAGAACACAATCATTATTGTTTTTCAAGATTTATTTATTTATTTACTTCCCCCCTTGCTGCTTGTGCTTGCTGTCTGCTCTCTGTGTTAATATGCTGCACATTTTTCTGTGTCTGCTTGTCTCCCTTTGTTACATCATATTGCTACACTGGCTCTCCATGGGCATGGGCCAGCTTGCCTTCACCAGGAGGCCCCAGGAATCGAACCCGGGGCCTCCCATATGGTAGATGGGAGACCAATTGCTTGAGCCACATCTGCTTCCTAAACATTGTTTTAATGGATACATATTAATTCATCGTGTGGATGAACCATGTTTTTTTTTTAACCTTAGGATGAGAATTAATTTGTTTACAATTTTGTTTGTTTTTGTTTTTCCTAGCCCAATGCTAGATGAATATTGCATACTCTTCACATAATGTTTAGTTCATTGACTAAATCAGCCTGGCAGCATTTGAAGGCAAATAAACGATTGCAGGAAAATGTTCAGTTATGTTACGGAGAAAGAAATTTTGCAACAGAGCTAATATTTTTTTTAGATTTGAGTTTATTTCTCATGTAAAATGTTTTGAAGGAAACATTACAAAGAAAGCCAATTTTAGTCACAGAGTTCACAATATCTAATATGAGAACTCTTTCTCATATAAAGGAAATCTGAGAGCTTTTCTGAAAGTAAACATTCTGTAAGCCTCTTCTCTTACCTTATTTTTTTGTCACTAGATTTATTGACACCTTTTATAAGACTTCATTCTGTCAAGGTGTCCTTTTGCCATTCCACATTGTTTTGTCCATCTCTAAATCTTTATTTAAGTTTTTCTCCAGTGGCATCCTTTATCTATGGAGATAACCAACTGCTTTTATCTTCATGCCTCTCAGATGAAGGGCTTAAGGGAAACTGGAGTGTGGGGGCAGGCGGAACAGGAAAGCCCCATTCTTTAGAGGAATTGAATTTTATTTTATTCCATTTCTTATGAATATGAGAAAAAAGAATCTGGAACATCCTGCTTTGTTTTTCTTTCTCTTCCCTTTCCCCATTAGTGAAGTGTTTACATGTGTTTCCTGGAGTAAAGAACAATACACAGGAAAATACTACCTTTGTTTCATAACTGAACTCCAGTTCAAGCATTTCAGTTTACCATAAACTAGTTATCAGCATCATTTTAGAGCTTGTTTCCTGAGTGCACATCTAGGCCTCAACAACATAATTCAATAATGGGTTTGGTTTTATTTTTCTTGAAAACTACAGCTTTTTCCTTAGTCTTTCAAAGCTTCTCTACCTTGCCTTAGAAATAAAATGAGAATTACAGACTTTTGCTTCACACTTACTCAATGTACTGGTTCTTATCTGTATTATGGAAGAGAAAGTTTGGTTTTTCTCTATTGGATGTATAATAGCTCAGTGAGGGGTAGATCTAGCAGAAATTTTGAAATCTGAGCTTGACCTGCTCCCTTTAGGACAAGCCATGTGACGTCTTGATAATTATTCTTTCTGAGATTCATTTCTTGTATCTGTATTTACAAGGAGGTCCTTTATCTCAAAATCTATAATTCTATAGATTATACAAATAACTTGGGGTGTTTGAAACCATCTGTGTCCCTTACTGACTCTTGAGTAACATTTATGGGCTTCAACATCCATACCTACTTTCCTCATGGAGTTGTGAGGCTAAAATGACTTTGTTATATGATACGTATAATGTAATATTAAATAATAGAAGGTAAAGTGTTAGAGCCCTGCTTGATAAAGGGTAGGTGTTCAATAAATGCTACATAATACTATCATCAGACCCCTAGATTTATTCTGAAGTTCCTTGCAATTCAGTCCTACAGGGAAATGCCACAAAATTATGGATGGAAGCTTACCAGTGCGTCAGTAGAACAAACCTTTTCCTTAGCAAACACTGAGGATTATTTGGATTGTTCTTTAAGAGGCTTGAAGCAACACAATCAACTATGTTCTAGTGTTAGTTTCAATTGCTATCATAACAAATTATCACAAATTCAGAGACTTAAAACAAATGTATTATCTTACATTTCTATAGGTCAGAAGTCCAACAGGGGTCTGTCTCATCAGACTTATCTGGAGGTGTTGGCAGAGCCACATTCCTTCTGGAGGCCCTAGGGGAATATTCACTTCCTTGCTCATTTAGGTTGTTGACTGAATTCATTTCCTTGCTGGTTGTCAGCTAGAGATTAAAATAGCTATTACATACTAAATGTTCGTGTTTAAAACATAAGTTTCAGAGCTCAAATGTGACTTTCAAATTTAATTTAAGATAAAAGATGTTTGGTTTCTTCAAAGCCAGCAAAGGCAGGTTGAGTCCCTCTTTTGCAAATCCCTCCTGCCCCTTCTGCAGGATCTCTCTAACCTATGCTTCCACCTTCCTTTTCCACTTTTAACAACTCCCATGATTAGATTGACCCCACCTGGATAATTCAGGCTACTAGCCCCATCTCAAGGGCCATAACCTTAATCGCAGCTGCAAACCCTTTTGGCATTCACAGGTTCCTGAAATCAGGGTCATCATTGGGTAGTGGCATAATTCTGCCTATCAGAGTCCTCACTTGCTTTTTATGGAGGGTTTTGTTTTGTGCCTTAACTGCTCATTTCTTATGGTCATTCTAGGTCATTCTAGATCATTGATTAATCCCAGTTGCACATTAGACTCACCTGGGGAAACTTTTAACTATGAACACTGCCCAAACCCCATAATATCAGAATTATATTAGAATTAGAATTCCTGTTCCAGATCAAATATTAGGATATATTAATTATAGTCCTGTTAAGATATTTCTAATAGAATTTGTTTCTTTGATTTGAGCAGTACATATTATGGACATTAGAGCCTTATTACTCAGTGTGGTCTGTAGACCAACAGCAGCGTCAAATGGGGACTTGTTGAAATTCAGGCTGAATGTCCCATACAGGAACTCAACTCTGGTGGGTCTAGGACCTGAGATACTGCATTTTTTTTAAAGTTCTTAATGCTGCTTGTCCAAGTACTACAGGTTAATTACTAAAATACCAGTATAATGATGCTGTTTCAGGTGGGTATCATTAGCCTCATTTTATAGACAAAGCACTGTATGAATTAAATTTCCTTTTCCAAGCTAGGATGTGGTCAAACCCAGATGCAATGCCCTGGTCAGTCCAGGAATTCCTTCTACCACAACATTGTTACCTTCTGAACTGAGTGGTGAGTGTGGATCTCAGCCTATGTGTATCAACTACCACTTGGCTCATTCCAACTTTGTGAGAAAACTCAATTTGAGGTGACTACCTATAACCTGATTAATTTTTGCTTCTTGTCTAGAAGGATATCTGTAGGGTTAACTTACTAGTTATGGATTTGGAAAAGCTAACATTTGGCTAGGAAAACTAAAAAGACTAGTTTATTTTTTTCTCTTTATGATATAGTACCATTCTGTTATTTTCTCTCCAACCAATATAATGAAAATCAGAAATAAAGTGTCAGACAAAATCAGTTTTTAATTCTTAACATTCCATACTCTTTATGTTTCGCCTGAAGTACAATTTATACCTAGAGCAATGAATAATATTTTTTTTTACTAACCCCATCTGGAGACTTCCAGCTGAGATTACAATTTTCTAAGGCTGGAGGTAGATATTACCAATTACCAGCTGCTTCTTAGCTAGATGGTTTGATTTGAGTAGGTTTTAATGTCTTTAAATGCCAAATGATTGACGGTTAACACTAATTATATGCAACATATTAAGCTACTGTAGATTTCTAATGTTAATAGTGACTAGCAGCATTTTTTGAATTAGACCAATATTTAGCACCTGAGTAAGGAAGATTTTCATGCCTTACTAGTAAGTTACCGATTTGACGTCAGTATCACAAAACAGTTTTATGCCCTGGGGTAAGTGGAGAAATAAACAAAACCTTTCAAATTTCTCCCCCAAATTGGTAAATGAATAAGGAAGTTCAAATATTCACTTGTTATTGTGATGAAAGTTTACATATTTTCTCCGGTAAAACAAAAATGAAAATTAAAACAGCTATTACTTACAAAATGTTGGCATCAAAAATTTATAAGTTTTGGAGTTCAAAATTGGCTTTCAAGTTTAATTTGAAAGATAGATAAACTTTTGGTTTTTGAAGTTGTCAGGTCACAGACTGTACTGCAGGTAGGGACCTGGCCTGCTAACAAGGCCAGTTGTAACACAGGCAGTCAAGCCTGACCAACTACTTTGATATTCCAGAGAAACCACAGTGGAGCCCAGCGATGGTCATGCCTTTATTACTTACTCATACACAGAACCCGGTGGTAGCAGGCCAGGGGTGCTCAGCCTACTTACAGGACCCAGCAGTGGCCAGGTAGGAGGTACCACACCTTCCCCAGCCCCCTGCCCTGCACCACCTAACAGACACGGTCAGATTTTATAAGGTTACAAACAGCAGGACACAAGGGTTACTAGTTAACAATTACCAGACCTCCTGATTATTATTGTAGGTGTTCCTTTGATGCTTACATCCCACCCCCTGTTCTTGAGGGTCAGGTGGTTGGCCAGACCAACTCGTCCTTATTCTAGGTCCTCAGGTTAATAGAAAGAGCATTCCACCTTCATTTACCCTACACTCCACCCCAATGTTCTTTCTGCTAGACAATCTACCCATTAAATCTTACACAATATCTGAGCAGTTAGGGTATTAATACAGTGTAGTGTACCCCATGTCCACAGCAACAATATAAGGCACCACAAAGCATATTCACATTTTACATATGGTTTCACTAGTCCCATGTTACATCTTTTAATTTTCCTTTCAGTAATCCATAGACTTTCCTTTCAACCACTGTCATATCCATACGACAGCACAAACACCATGATGTGCTCTCTTCATCTCCTTTCATTTCCAGATATTTATAAACAATCATAATACATTACAGTCTATATTCCAATTCTTTGTATGTCCAACGTGCTTTTGATCTTTGCTCCCTTGTTAGATCTTGTCCAGGGTCATTGCACTGACTTTGATGTCATTGCCTCCTTCCTTCCTCCCTCCCTCTCTCTTTCCCCTCCCTTCCTCCTTTTTATTTTGGGACAACAGACTTTTCCATCTCAACCACTTGCAAGCATACCATTCAGTGGGATTAATCAAACCTATGAGGTTTCAGTAACCTCATCACCTGCTATTAATACAACTTTCCCATACCATACCCTTTCCCCTTCTAAATTCTCTAAATTTCCTTTAGTAACATTAAATGGGCTTATGATTTCCAAACAGTGAAGCTCTATAGGCCAGTACCATGGCCAAATGACCTCAATTTTCCCTGTTTTTACAGTTTGACACATAGCCAACAGATTATTATTACTTCCCATTCTGGCTCTGGTGCCCCAGGTCTGTGCAATGCCATTCCCTCTGCTTGGAAGGCCCCAACCCACCTGACTTTCTGGGACTTATATTCCAAGCACTTCTTCTGAGAAGTCTTCCTAGGTATCCTCCTATGGGCTTTCCAACCCATCAGGCTCTGCCCCACTATAGGGCGGCTGGCTCTTTAATATGTCTGCATCAGTATGCTATTAGGATTTCAACTGTAGCAGGTGATTCTTTATCACCTTTTACTTGTTCCTTCAGCCAAACAATATCTTCATCCATAGCCCAAGACTGCATAAGATACTGTCCCATCTGGTGTACAGTCATAGGAGTGAGCATGATACAGCTGGAACTGCTGGGTTAGGTACCACAAGGTCTGGTAGCCATGATGTCCACTTTTCCTGTGGAGCCACTTTGCTGCTTCTTGGGTTTTACCCACCGGTGGGCATCCCACAGATCTTTTCCTCCACAGACAGTGGCACACAACAGTTCACTGCTTTTCCATCACCACAATCCACCCCTGGATGGGGATGGCAGTCCTCAGAGGAACCAGACACTATTGGATTAAGCCCTTTACTTGCAACAGGGCATGGTTCGTTGCACAGAGTTGCTTTTCTAAGGGGCTGTGTCTTACTTTGGCCCCTTTTCACAATTGTGAGAATGTTGCATTTGCCACAAACCTCACCCAAAGCGAAAATTGGTGCTGGCTACATCCAAATCACAGGGTAAGTCAGGTCCACCCCTCCCCACTTACTGCTTGAGCCCTTTTTACTTCTTAAAAGCAGTTTGCTGGGGGGTTCCTCCTATTCCCATGCACAATTTTCCCTGATTAAAACATAAGCACAGACAAATCATAAGCACAGACACAACTTGTGGCTATGTAAATAACCCTGTAACAACACTTGAAATGTCCTTTGTACATTTGGCCATATCCAGCCATTGCCGGCAGCTGCAGGAGTCTGAAACTGCCACGTACTGCAAAGAAACTTATGTTGCTTCTTACTTCTACACTCCCACCACGATGATGTTAATTAGCAGGTATTTTTTTTTGGCAGCAAAAAAAAAACTATTTTCTTAATTATTTTATGATCTTCCAGTTTAATATGCAGATAGAGGTGGCCTCTGCACCTTTACAAAATACAGTCCTTTATTCATTCAAGCCTCATCTTACATATTTCCATCCTTATTTTATGACTCAACTTTAACCCCCAAAATTCCTTTTCCCTGGACCATCTGCACTTTCCGTGTCCTGTTTAGTAGAAACAGACAAACACAAAAAGAGTTAAGATATACCAACAGACTAATTTGACTCATAACTCTTACTCCTTGGCATGGCTATTTCCAAGGTCTCCATCATTTCACATCTCTGATTTTCACTGCTTGCAAGATCTCCTCTGGAATCAGTGTTGCCTGTAATATGCAAGCTTGTTTTTGGAAACACTTTCAATTTCTGAGTTATAACAGGTTGGACATGTTCTTCCTCCTCACTACTAGATGAGTCTGTGTCAGAAATGGGATTCCATTTCCTGGGATCCCACCCTTTCTGTTCTGTCACCTGGTGAATCTGTGCTTCAGTAAACTTTCTCCTCTTTAGGCGTGCATAAAGGCACAACAAAGTCTGCACTTGCTCCTGTGTCTCCTTCAACTTCTTTGTGATACTTTCTTTCTAACTAGTCTAAGCTCTCTTTTGAGCTCCTCTTTCACCCAGCATGCATGGGATTCAGCAGCCCATTGTTATTTAGGAGCAATGTCCCAAGGCAGCTAACAAGGGCCAACCGGCTGCTGCAGCCATGGCCTGATGCTCTTTATTTTTCATGAAGACATCTTCTACATTCTTTTCTAACTGTACTAAATTCTTCTCTAACTGTGCTAACCCTTCAGGCATATACACGGCATCCCCCAAGTCATGTAAAGGACCCCAAATCTGATTTCCTAGGCACAAGCAGATTGACAAGGTTAAACACAATCTACATAGAGGAACGGGCCACCCTGGGATTTTCCCCTGCAGACTTCCCAATAAATGGCAAGATTCCATTCTCAGAATTCCCAATAAAGGGTGAGATTGCCCTTGCAACTCCCCAAAAGGGGCTGCCATGCTGTATTAGTCAGCCAAAGGGCTGCTTATGCAAAATACCAGAAATCTGTTGGCTTTTCAAAGGGTATTTATTTGGGGTAGAAGCTTACAGTCACAAGGCCCTAAAGAGTCCAACTCAAAGTTATTTCCCCACTCAAAGTCTGTTACGACATGTTGAAACAAAATGGTGGGCAATGTCTGCAAGGGTTCAGTCTTCCTTTTTCCCTGTTAAGGCTCTGTGGGTCCAGCTTCTTCCAATCTCAACTGTAGGCTGGCATAAGGCTCATCTCTCTTCCCAGGGCTCATTTCTTCCTGAGCTCAGCTGCTCTGCTTTCTCCACAAGGCCAGCTGTAAACTATCAGGCAAACAGCTTGGCTCTCTCCTGGGGACTCCAGCATCAAAAAATTCAAACTTTCTCCTCTTCTGTGTCGTTTTCTCTGTGAGTCCCTGCCCACAAAGGGGGTGGGGACTCAACATCCTACTGATATGGCCTAATCAAAGCCCTAATCATAATTTAATCAAGTAAAAGTGAAACCTCTGAATTTAATACAATCTAATATACCCAGAGGAACAGACCAGTTTACAAACACAATTCAATATCTATTTTTGGAATTCATAAACAATGCCAAACTGCTACACATGCCATCTGTGGCTCTTACACAATTAGGAGACTCTAGAATATCCTACCAACTAAGCCAATTATAACGCAGGCAGTCAAGCCTGACCAACTACTTTGATATTCCAGAGAAACCACACAGAAGTCCAGTAATGGTCATGCCTTTATTACTTACTCATACACAGAACCCAGTGGTGGCAGGCCAGGGGTGCTCAGCCTACTTACAGGACCCGGCAGTGGCTGGGCAGGAGGTACCATGCCTTGCCCTGCTCCTTGTCCCATGCCCCCTAACAGACACGGTCAGCTTTTATAAGGTTACAAACAGTGGAACACAAGGGTTACTAGTTAGCAATTACCAGACCCCCTGATTATTATTGCAGAAGTTCTTTGATGCTTACATCCCACCCCCTATTTATGAGAGTCGGGTGCTTGGCAGACAAACCCATTCTTATTCCAGGGCCTTGGGTTCATGGAAAGGGCTTTCCACCTTCATTTACCCTACACAGACTTACTGCAAACTCAGCATTCTTGAGCTTGGGTGAACAGAACAAGGGAATGAGCCAGACAAGATTAGATCCTATATTCCTGGCTGAGTGACTAACATGGATGGACATTGTCCTTCGTGGTATGGGGTGGTCCTAGCATGGCCTGCCACTTTTCTGTGGGACCCAGGGCAAGATGAAACACAATCCACTAGTAGATAAGGAGACTGCAGCTATATCCCTTCCATTATTGTCTAAAGCATATGTAAATATCCACTAGAGACAGTCTGATCCTGGTGGATATTTTTATGACATCCAGTTCACACCCAGGTCATATATCTGTCCCTGGTGGGGAGGGAGCAGTGTTCCTCCACTACAGCACACAAACACAAGAGAAGGGTGCTGCATAAAACATCTCCCTGTGTCTGCCACAGATTGAGCCCTGCTGGCTCTGGGGAATTGATGTTAACCTTGCTCTGTCTCTTCTCTATGTGAGTAAACTGTCTATCTGTCAGAGCCTGTGTGAGCCATGCTTTTTGCTGGTGACCCCAACAGCTATACTGGAAAGGGTTAACATCTCTTTAGGTGCCTCTCCCTCACGCCAACATCCTTAAACCACAGGAACTTCCTAAAAGGTCAGGAGGGATTGACCAGGCTTTAAGAGTGAAGTCCAATGCACCCTAAAACAATCTGATAAAATATTTGTTTATTTATCCACTCAAGATACTTTTATTTCATGACTACTATTTCCCAGACACTGTACTAAGATTTGTGGGAGGAAGAAGGGCTAATAGTAAATCTTAGAACCTCTTCATGAATTGAAGCACTTTGATGCCAGAGTCCTAAATTTTAAACTTTATGCTTTATGTCCTAGAATCAGGCATTGAAGATAGTAGCAAACTTGAAAACTCTTCTGATTTGAAACAAGAAAAAGGAAGACTCTGCAGTATCCTGCCAACTAAGCCAATTGCAACACAGGCAGTCAAGCCTGACCAACTACTTTGATATTCCAGAGAAATCACACAGAAGTCTAAACCACTAGTTCCAATGTTGAAATAGTCTTCTAGGTTTCCTGTATGGCTGGTGATACTATATTTGCCTCAGTAAAGACAGGCTCAAGAACTTGCATGGGCAGATACTGGCAAACATTGTCCCCTAACATTTCTCAGTAGAAAAAGCCAGGAAGACAAAGTGAATTAAGAATAACACAAGAAAAAGTAATGGTTTACAAAAACCCAGTAAATTTTTTCCTGATTTTCCACCTCAGATTATTAGAATTGTAAATGCTTGTCTATCTAAAAATAACTTGGACCTTTCAAGGCCAGTCTGAACAATGAGAGTTATTTTCTTTGTGCAATTGTGTTACCAAATAATTTTGTTTGTTTGGTAAATATTAAGATAGCAATAGGAAATGATTCTTTAAAAATTTTTTCTTTCACTTTTCCAATTATGAATTTCTAATGCATGTATTTTAATAAGCAATGAAAATCTGGGGAGCAAATTTTATCTTTTACTTTAATTATATAAAAGTGTTTTTGTCCTAGAAATTGCTTTGGCCCCTGTTGGGGTTTGAATCATGCCCTCCCACAAAAGTCATTTTCAGATACCAACTCTGGTCCTGTGTGTGTGAGCCTGTTTGTAAATCAGACCTTGAAGATGTTATTCATTAAGGTATGCTCAAACTCAAGGAGGGTGAGCCCTAATCGAATATGGCTGAAGTCTTCATAGGCATAGGAAATTGGACATGGAAAGAGAAGGCATGGGGAGGAGCCAGAAGCTGAAAGTCAAAGGAAACTGTATAAGAAGGGGAAGATGCTGCCATGTGCACTGCCATGTGATGTAATAGCAAAGGAACCCCAAAGATTGCCAGCCAGCCAGAAGATACTGACCCTGAGATGAAGCAAACCTTCTAGCCTCTAAAACAGTGAGCCAATAAATTCCTGTTGTTAAACCAACCCATTGTATGGCAGTTGTCAAAGCAGCCTAGAAACTAAACCCCCCAAAATGACAATACTTAAGGTAGTTAATACTGGAAAATCATATATTTGCACTAGATGAACACTTCAGGTCTAAAATGGTATACTCCTAAGAATTATAAAGTATGAGATTTAAAGACTTCCTTAATATAAAATTCATATTTTTATTGGACCTATATAGAAGTTACAGTTAACCATGAAATCTAAACCAATATCTTCAGGAAAATTGTAACCTAAAGAAATTACATTCCTTATTTGCATGAATATACTGCTAAACCTGAGAGGAAAATAACTCAAATCTAGGTTGACTATTGATAGAACGTAACTCTTATCCTTATCTGTAAATATTTTACCTATACAATTCCTGCCTTTTTATAGAATGACACATGGTTTCATTCTTTATATTTGCTAATTCAGTGGACAGTGGATATGAATAGGATTGTTTGGTGAATGACCCAGTGTATAGGTTTCAGAAACTTCAATCAGCAACTGCAAGAGCTTCCAATACCAACTGTGTGGGTACCATATACCTCTACAACTTCCACAAAAGCTTCCGACACCAACTGCAAATTTTGCAATACTCAGTCAATTCCATTCTGATTCCAATTTCCTGGAGTTAGGCCAGTCCCCGCAGGTTAAGAGCAATCCTCTACAAGACTGTCCTTCAGGCACCAGTCACAAGTTTGGGAGCCCAAACCACTGGCACTTCTGACCAACTGGCTACAATTCAGGGGTTTCCAGAACTACCTCCAGTCTGATAATTCATTAAAATGACTCACAGAAGTCACTGAAAGCATTACACTTAGGATTAAACCTCTATTATAGTAAAAGGATACAAATAAGAAGAAGCCAAAAGAAGAGACAGGTAGGGCTTGGTCTGGTAGGGTATCAAATGCAAGCTTCCATATACTCTCCACATGGAGTTAGAGTGTGTCACCCTCCCATGATGTATTTTCTCAATTAGTGATGGATTTTCTCAGTCATTGAGAACTTATTGAGAATCACAAGTTCTCTGGAGCTTCAGGTGTGCCGTGTTCATATGGTGTTTCACTACATTGGCATGATTGACAGAATCAATGTCCACATGTTTGAAATCCATCTGTAGCAACCCTTCCCACTCAGAGATTGGGTAGGTCAGGCTGACATGAAGACTAGAAAGGTAAACCAGGTCCATAGAGTCTGTAGGCCACTGGTAGAACACAGCTGCAGGAAGCTAGCAGGCTTATACAGAGGCTGGGATAAACATTAAGAAAGTAATATGATGAATTGCTCATGGAAGACTGTTCCTATTATAGGTGACACTTTCTAGTTACTCTTCCAGAAGCTACTTCTTGGGGTCGTATCTATAGGAAGTTAGATGGCAAACTAATTCAAAAATATGGGATTGATTTGGTGGGGATAAGTAATAGGTAAGAAGCTAGATACTATTATTAGAAAAGGAAAGGACTACCCAAAATGTTGTACAAGGAGGCAAAGAGGGAGATATCTAGAAGATTGGTTGAAAGGTAAAAATGAGGAGCATGTAGAACACTGGGTGTGGAAGGACCCCTGAGTTGGAGTCCCATACAGAAAGGATCTTCAACTGTTTTCTTCCCAGCCAGTCATCACAGCCTCCAGATGTTTCGGAGAGGGATTCAAGAGAAAACAGGGAGGCAATTCTCCCATCATATCTTGGCAATGCTTTCACCACTGAATAGAAGGCAACATATGAGACTTTGAGGATCAAACGAAGAATAGATTGAAACCACGTTTGCTGCCCCTTCCCCTTTAAAAGAATCCCCAATCTCAAGATCTATTATTTGCCCCCCAGCTCATAAGATCTGTTCTAATGGTAAGGTCTCTTGGATACTTACCTAAAGGAAGAGAAATGGTAGACTAGAATCTCTGGTAGAGCATAGTTCTAGATTACAATATCTGCATATGGGTGTCAGTATCACTCTGCTAAATGCTGTGTGATCTAAAGATATTTGCATCTGCTGACAATTCTGCCTATGAGTTCTAGTCTCTACCCAGTGCTGCTGCCATTGTTTGTCCCACACCAGTTACTTAACTAGTCATTTTGAAATTTTTATATCTGAGCATTTACAAAGTAAACGTGTATACATCAGGAACACTTGCCTATTGAAATATAAATGCAACTTATAGAAAGTATCAGTTCTATGAAATCTCTAAAAGCCTAACCAATGTATGCCTTTTCATATAACAATGGATTCCAATCTGTGTACTTTGGAAACCTAGTGGTCTTAGGCTGCCATTCTTGAGCTCAACTCTGAAAGCTTGACACTAGCTGCAATATTTGATAGAAGACATCAGTTAAGATGTATTTAATGGAAAAATTATTTCAGCTGACAAGCTTTATTTTACTCCAAAATGATACAAAAAAGCATAGACAAATAATACAATTGAAAGTCTTACCATTCATATTCAAATCCTTCGGCAGAAGCAACCAAATAGATCTATGGGCAGCACTGAGGCCAAATCCTAGGGGTTCCAAACAAAAATTCCATGACTTTCACTTTCTTTCTTGCCAGAGTTTCATAGTACCTAGTAACATCTTTTATTACCATGTCATATGATAAACTAAGTCCTTAGTTTCAGGATGCTGAAATTCCTGCTACCCCATATTTAGGCAACTTCTCTTATATGCTGTTAGGTTACAGGACCCAAGGATTTTCTAATTGTGTACACTTAAAGGCTTCTTGTACATAGGACCAGCCACAATCCACTGCAGTGTACTAGCAGATTCTCTCTTTTGTGTGATTTTAGCCTCTGCCTCACATAGTTAAAGGCAGAGATTTCTGGTTAATAAATGTTGAAAAACACTCTTTTCAATTCAATATTTTATCAGTGGCCAAACTATAGTTCAAATATCCACACATTAGGAATTGGGCTAAATTGGTCTTTGGGTTTTCCCTTCCATCGTTCTTTCCATGCTTTTACTACCTTCTTGCAGGAGTTTCATTTCTGTGCTGGCCACTCAATTGATTCACCAATTGGAAAGAGCTTCAAGCTAGTTATTTATTATGTCTATTAAAACTTACTCTTGCCTTGCATTGCTTCCTTAGAGTCTTGCTTTGCAATTCCTATCACAATTAGACAGTAATATATTAATAATTTCCAAGCCATGAGCTAGTTAATATAGGCAAACCTCAGAGATATTGCAGGTTCCGTTCCAGACCACTGCAATAAAGTAAATGTCACAATAAAGCAAGTCACACGAGTTTTTTTACTTCCCAATGCATGAAACAGTTATGATTGCACTATACTGTAGTTTATTAAGTGTGCAATAGCATGATGTCTAAAAAGCAATGCACATGCCTTAATTAAAATGTGTCACATAGACAGGAAACGAGCAAATGCTGTTGGAAAAATGGTGCCGGCTGATAGACTTGCTCGACATGGGATTGCCACAAACCTTCAATGTTTACAAAAGGCAATATCTGCAAAGCACAATAAAGCAAAGTGCAATAAAATGAGGTATGCCTGTACATTATTCCTGTAAAATAACAACACAAACTCTTAAGAAATAATGGTGAAGCTGAGCCACTTTCTGTGGCTGGTTTGAAGGTTTTAAAACGGGAAGAGAAGTGATTTTTTTTTAGTTTGAAATAAGACAAGTGTCTGCTCATCCTAATGTTACACACACTTCTACTCTCACCAACTATGCTTGAGTGTGCCTATTGCTCCATATCTGTGGATTCATAGGGTATTTTAAATCTTAAGCTACATTTCATACAAGTTTTTAATTGGCCTAGATTACTCTTTTTCTGCCTGTCCTCTCTTTCACAACCTAAGTTCCCTCTAATGTTAATAGGACAATCTTAAAATAAAGGATATAGGGTTATGCCAATCCATTATAGCCTATTAACATACCTTAAAAGATATCACAATATTTGTTATTTAAGCTTCAAAATTCAAAGAATCTTAACCAAAAGGACAAATAATGTGTAAAGGCAATATTGACAAGAGGAAAAGGCTACTGGGACTATACATACCAAAAAGCAACAAAAACAGCAGGCTGTAATTTCTGGAGTGAAAAGCAAACCTATTGAAGTGATAATTATTATGCACTGAAAATCTCCTTTCTACAGAAGTTTCTCACTTTTGACTCCAGGAACACAGGGAGAATCACGTAAACAAGAAGGGCAGTGCCTACAAACAGCAGTATTTATGGGTGCCAATTATAGACCCAGAGCAGTTAATTTGATTTTATTCATGTTTCACAAAGATTAGAAGGTGAGAGGACTATCTTTCATTTTAACTTCTTAAAAAGAGATAATAGCTGATCAAAGCTTGTATTGTTCTAAACACTTACAAGATTAAACCCAGGCATTGCTTTGATGTTAAGAAAATTGACATTTTACATACCATGTAATTATACACTGATGTCAGTTAAATCATGATGGTAATTTTCATGTGTTCTTCTATTATTGATTATTTGTTAAAAATGATCATGAGACAATTCATGCATCCCCACTGATGCCAAAGAAAAAACAATGAATATAAAAAATATGCTATTTAAATTAATAAGTAGGTAGAATCACATTTGTTATTTGTTTGTGACATATAACTTCACTGCAGAGTAATATTTTCAAGATCTAAAGAATCTTTCCGTGGTGGTGTGAAGTCATCTGTACCCCTGAAAAATGTTCTTAAATCTAACACATTTCTGTGGGTGTAAACCCATTCTAAGTAGGATGTTTTGATCAAGTTGCTTGGGTTAAGGTGTGTGTGGCCCAGCCCAATCAGGAAGGGTCCTAAACCTTTTACTGGAGTACTTTATAAATGGAATGAATACAGAGAGAAAAAGCCACAGCATGCAAGAAGCTGAACCCAGAAGAGGAGGGAGAAACCTTGGGAGATGCTGCCATATCCCTTGCCATGTGACCGACAAGCTAAGGTCCCCAGGGCAGCCAGCCCCAGAATGCCACAGTCTTTGGGAAGAAAGCATCACCTTGATGAGGACTTGATTTGGACTTTCTTTTAGCCTCCAAACCATAAGCTAATAAATCCCTATTGTTTAAGCCAATTCAGTTCATGGTATATGCTTGAGCAGCCTAGAAATCTAAAACGTTTTCATTCAAGCTTCTGATTTTCATGATCTTTAATAAGTTAGAAACCATTACTCAAAGAAAATAAGATGTATGAAAAATAATGAATTTTGTGATTAAATTGATTTTTTAACCCACTTTTGTCATTGAAAGTACATCTGGGCCATTAAATGGTGATATTAATCAATACCCAGTTAGGAGTAAAGCCAGTTAAAACATGCTTTTATGCTTTGTTATGGAAAAAGCAGAGAAAGCTCCCATTTTTCATATACCACCCTACAGCATTATACTTGATAAAAAAGTCTTTCCCATTTTCCGTCTAAACAGCAATCTCTGCTTGCAGCTGTTCTATTTGTTAACCTGATTAAAACTGAATAACTTTTCCCCCAGTTTTTACTTTATTTCTGATTTGTACAATAAATGGCCACAATCTTCTTTTTCCAGATAGAATATTTTACCTGGAGAAGCCCAGCATCTTTTAAGTTTTGATTCTGAAGACTTTTCTTTTCCAGGTTGTCAGTGAAGATTGTTTGATCAAAGTATCCTTTATAACCAATGACACACCACATCACCAGACTAAGTAAGTAAATAGTATATAGCCCTTCCACAGAAAGGAGAAATTATTTCATTAATGGGTTTGAGATGAAGGACATAAATAAATAGGATACTGGGATCAAATGCGTTCCATAAATTTAAGAGATAATGTCCTTAGAAAGAAATGTTCCTGGATAAAATTTTGTAGCTTGCAAGTAAATATTGAGGTAAAGCCAAGATACCTATTTTTCTAAGGGAAAAACCTGCTATATCCTTAACTATTGGTGAAATAGGATTTCTGGTTCTGAAATACAAAGGCAATTAAAGGCAAAAGCTACATTTAAACACAAAACTCATAGTTGCAAAGAAACTTAAGGTCATCTAATCTATCCAGATATAGAAATGTCTTTTATGTGTCCCTGGCAGAAATCATTCTGCCTTTCCTTGAAAATGTCCACAAATACAAGTCTTCCTAGTTCATACAATAGTCCATCCCATTATTATTAACATTAATGGGTAAAACATGTTTTCATATATTGAGCAACCCCCGCCCCCAGCTCCTCCTATTAGTGCCAATTCTGACCAATGGGAATGAAGTCAAACTCTTAGGTTATTCTTAAATATTTAAAATTGGTTGTCATGTCAGTCTTCCTAATTTCATCCTTCTGAAGCCAAGACTCTTCCAGTCTTAAGTAATATCCCAATTTAATGGGAGAGAAAATTGAACACAATACCACTGATGAGTTTATCAAAATTCTTACCTTCCTTGCTTTTATTATGCAGATTCTGTTGGATTTATGGCTTTAGCTGCCCTGCCACACTACCGATTTCTGTTCAGCTAAGAGTAGCATGTAACACTAAAGTGTTAGTTACTGCTTTTACTATATGCATGTGTATGCAGGTATATATCTATAGATACACACACACACACACACACACACACAAACACGGATTTCCCAAGGCTTTTTCAAATGAACTGGTATTAAGCCATGTCCCCCATCCTGTACCTTATGTAATTTTTTTTAATTGAATACTGTACTTTAACATTTTTATTCTGTTATTGAACATATTGCCATTTCCTCTGGTATTTTCAACACCCACGGCTGTTATGACATAATATCTGCATCACTGTGTTTTCTTAATAAAATTTCTCATTCCCTGACATTATATTTTATGCATTGCTTAAGGTATCTTATTATTAGTTTCCCCATTAGAATGTGTACTTTTGTCTGTTTTACTATAGTTTTGTCTCTCTGCTATAAAACCAGATCCCAAATAATTGTCTAACCCATAATAGATGCTCAATAAATATTTCTTAAAATAATGAAGAAATAAATTAATAATTGAAGCATATTTTTATAACAAATGTGGAATAGTCTAGACTCTAGGGATATTAAAGCTAAGTTAACAGTAGAAGAAGCCAGTAAGACTTCCCTCCCCATTAATAATGACCAAGCATTTACACATTTTAAGGGTTTGATTTCAACTAGGCTTAATTATATATAACTGCCCTATTAGCATTATACTTTCTTCCCATTTATCTAACTTTTTCAAAATTATATTGGTTATCAAATATTGAACTTCCCTTCTCCTGGGAGATTAATATAACAGTCAAATCGAAAATGGAAATAGATTAATTTGGCCTTAATTGTTTCTAATAAATCCATGTAATGTTTTATTTTTAACTACCACAAGTTGTCTGCTTAAAATCTTCCCCATATTTTTTGGGGAATTGATACTGATTTGCAAAAATAATTTCCTTATTTTTTTGGTATATATATTTATACACACACATATAATATAGCATATGGTATTATATGCATTCTAATCTAGAGGCATCACAGAATAAAGCCATGAAAAAATGTTCCATAGGTTAATTAATTTTATAAACTGCTTTGCTCAACTAATGAGAAAATGCTATATTCCAAAATGAAGATATTAATTAAAATGTTAGCTCTTACCACACTCCATAACCTAAGCACTACTACAGAATAAAAAGCTTAATGTAATAGTGTGGCTAGGGAATCATTCATTTTATAAATCTAGTGAAAGAGATGCAGGTATATAGATAAATAAAACAAAATACAGCTAACTGTCTAGAGAACTCTAAAGCAGTACAAATATTAGAGCAAAGAATTTGGAGTGTCTAATGTTTTGGGAAAATTTATAAATTTGTGATTGCATATGGTAAGAAATAGTATTTTCACTTGTCTTTCATTTTATATATATTTTGGTCTTTTACCCTAACTTATAGTCTTTTTT
>JAQZBX010013501.1:0-30483 GCA_029593785.1 Cabassous unicinctus | reverse complement strand
AAAACCCAAAGTAGTCTACACCATGACACATCATAGTCAAACTTCTGTAAACTAAAAACAAAGAAAAAGTCTTGAAAACAGAGAAAGAGAAACAATACCTTTATAAGGGAAAAAATTGAATAACAGTGGATTTTTCATGGAAAACCTAAAAGGTCAGAAGGAATTGACACAGTATTTTCCAAATGCTGAAAAAAAAAACAACACTGTCAACCTAGAATTCTATATGCAGTGAAAGTATCCTTCAGGGATAAAGGGAAAAATCAAGACATTCTCTTTGGAAGGAAAACTAAGAAAATTTGCTGTCAGAGACCTCCTTAAAAGAAGAGCTAGAGGGCATTCTCTAGACAGAAAGGAAATGTTAAAATAAGGAATCTTGGAATATTAGGAGAAAGGAAAGAATAATATGGGTAAATATGGTACATTTTCCTTCTCCTCTTGAGTTTTCTTTATTATGTTTGACAGTTGAAGCAAAAATTATAGCACCATATGATATGGCTCTAAATGTACGTTGAGGAAATATTTAGGACAATTATATTATAAATGGGGAAGGGTAAAGGTATGTATGGGGAAGTAGGTTTCTATACTTAACCTGAACTGGTAAAATGTTGACACGAATAGACTGTGACAAGTTATGTATATGTATATAAAATGCAATACCTAGAACAACCACTAAAAAATTTTGTACGAAGAGATACACTCAAAAACTCTATAGGGTTGTGAATATTCTCGCTGTCTTGATTTTGTGATAATCAGGGTAGGCTAAACATCGCTATATTAGAAGCCATGCATGTGTCCCCAGACCTAGTTTTTCTCCCTAGGTCTGGTTTTTGGAATGCTGGTGATAAACTAAGCCTGATTTATTATATGACCATCATGTATGGGAAAAGACTGTAACTTTGGGTATCTTTGGTCAATCTTAAGAGATATAGCAGGGGGACATATGTGGCTTGGGTGGTTGGGCATCCGTCTCCCATATGGAAGGGCCTGGGATCGATCCCCGGGACCTCCCAGTAAAAATTAAAAAAAAGAAAACTATAGAAGGTGCGTGGGCCACCAGGCCCCACGCTTGGGTGTACCACCAGGTCCCGCGAACCATTTCAGCAAGATGATGAAGTAGCAGGAGAGTGACACAAGGGAGAGCCAAGATGAGACATGCCGAAAAACCAGGAAAAAAGGTGGTGCAAGCAGTAGGACACCTCTCTTCCACATCGGAGTTTCTGAGGATCATATCCCAGTGAAGAGAGAAGGAGAAGGATGAGAAGAGAGGGCAGGAAATGAACACAGAGTCGCCCAGTGAATGGACACAGAAACAGAAAAAACCAGGGGTGGGGTGGGGGTAAAAATGGATAAAAGTAAATAACTAAATAAATAAATCCTTAAAAAATGTATAGGGGAGGAAGATACGGACTATAGTTGGTAGTGATACTTTGACGATGCTCTTTCATGATTTGTTAACAAATGTTTCACAACAATGCAGGGTGTTAGTGTGTGAGGGGGTGATGTGTGGGGAGCCCTGTATGATGTTATGCATGTTTGTTTTGTAAGTTCACGACGTTTACTGAACACTTATAGTTTATGTATGTTCATGTATGAATGATAACTTCAATAAATTGTTTAAAATAATACTATAGGAGCGCAGATGTAGCTCAAGTGGTTAATCACCTGCTTCCCATGTACAAGGTCCTGGGTTCAATCTCCAGTACCTCCTAAAAAAAAAATCTGTAGATAATCAAAATGGAATTCTAAAAATATTCAAGTACCCATGGGAAGGCAGGAAAAAGAAAACAGAGAAATGACAAACTGAGAGAACAACCAGAAAACAAAAAATAAAATGCCAGAAAGCCCTATCATATCAATAGTTCTATTAACTCTAAGTGTTCTAAATGCACCAATTAAAAGAGATGAGCAGAGTGGATTAAAACAACATGACCTAACTATATCCTGTCTATAAGAAACCCATTTCAAATACAGCCATACAGTTAGGTTGAAAGTGAAAGGATGAAAAAGAGATATGTTGGACAAACATTAATTGGAAGAAAGCAGACAATACTAATGGCTGGCCAGCCTGCTGAGTAACAGGAACTCTTATTAATTGCTGATGGGAATGTAAAATGGTACAGCCATTTTGGAAGACAGGCAATTTCTTACAAAGCCAAGCATAATTTTTCCATATAATCCAGCAATCTCACTCCTAGGTATTTACCCAACTGAGTAAAAACTTATGTCTATACAAAAACC
Source organism: Cabassous unicinctus (assembly GCA_029593785.1). Lineage (NCBI taxonomy): Eukaryota > Metazoa > Chordata > Mammalia > Cingulata > Chlamyphoridae > Cabassous > Cabassous unicinctus. Next base: position 28,245 of record JAQZBX010013501.1, on the reverse strand, counting down.
TTCATATAAATGTAGATAGCATCTTTATATATAATTGCTAAAAACCAGAAGCACCCAAGATGTCCTTCAAAAGGCAAATGTATAGACAAATTGTGGTGCATTCATACAATGGAATACCACTCAGTGATAAAAAGGTCAAGGAATCCTAGGATTAAATTCAGACTATAAAAAAAGAATCTAACAACATTACAAATATATGGAATAAACTCCCTAAAGGGGGTGAGGGAAAAGCTGCTAAGTAATTTTGGAAGTGAGTGGAGACAGTAAGACTAAAGGCAAATGGAGCTGTACATAGCACTGCACTCTAGCTGTTTAAAGTGTTTCCCATGGGGGTATGGGTTAGCGGTTTTGAAGCAACTAGATATACATTCATACTGGAAATGAGCAGTTAAGTAAACAGATGGTGAATGGTGGGGTTCGGGTTTCCTAATGTTGGAAAAGGAGGTTATAGACAAGAGGAGAAGGCAAAAATGTGGTAATGGGTTAGAAATGGAGACATCAGTATGAACTCATACACAGTTTAATGTAGATACAGATGGATACATACAGGATGTATATGGATTAGTCTACATGAATATATTTCCTTGGTCTGTCAGCTGAGAGGACCTAGAGGCAACAACATCCCAGTAGAAATGAGTACTTCTGGCCCCAGATCTTGATTTCTGATACCATTGCTCAAAAAAAAAGGAACCAGGGGTCTCTGGAGAAATTGTTGATTCTACATTTGGGGCAGGAAATATACAAGATAAGCCTAGAGCAGCTTGTAGTGCCAAAAAGCAAAGAAGTATTCAAAAACAAAATAAAACAAAAATAACAATGACAGAGGTATGTCAAAGAAACACAAGAGCCAACTGAAGAGTTCCCAAAGGCCAAAACTGCAACAAATTGAACATCAAAAAAAGTAGTATTGGGTTATAACCTAAAGAATAAAATAAGTTTCCACGTGCATATACTAATATCCTTAAATGATTAACTACATAAATGCAAGAGAAGAGACAAATCTCCAGTGCAGAAGAATTCCAAATAATTTAAGCACATACTCCAGGAGGTGGAGCATAATCCCCCATTCCTTACATGCAGGATATGTACAGTGACTTTCTTTCCTAAGTAGGAGAAAATCTTGAGGATGTGGGAAAGCCAGAGTTGCTAGACTTGACTCCAAAACTGTGATCCATAAAAGGAAAGATTGATAAATTGTACCTCACCAAGATTAAAAACTATGCTCTGTTTAAAGGGAAAAAAACCTGTTAAGATAATGAAAAGACAAGCTACAGATGAGGAGAAAATATTTGCAAAGCATATATCTGACAAAGGGCTAGTACCTAGAATATATGAAGAAGTCCTAAAACCTAGTTAAAAACAAAAACACGGATCAATCAGAAAATGGCCAAAAGACATGAACAGAAATTTCCCTGAAGAGGATCTATTGATGACAAATAAGCCCATGAAGGATATTCAACATCAGTAGGCATTAGGGAAATACAAATTAAAGCCACAATCAGATTTCACTGTGCAACTGTCAGAATGGTTTAAAAGGAAAATTAGTGACAACACCAAGTGCTGACAAGGATGCGGTAAAACTGGATCACTCATAAATTGCTGGTGGAACTGTCAAATAGTACAGCTGCTCTGGAAAACAGTTTGGCATTTCTTATAAAACTAATCATACACCTACCATATGACCCAGTGATTGAGCTCCTGGGCATTTATCCCAGAGAAATGAAAACTTAGGTTCCCAGAAAAAAACGATGCATGAATGTTTATAAGCACTTTATTCATAATAGCCCCAAACTGGAAACAACCCAGATGTCCTTCAGTGGGTGAATGGTTAGGCAAACTGGCACATCCACACCAAGGATAATAGCAGCAAAAAAAGAACAAACGATGGACCCCACAACAGCGTGGCTGCATCGCCAGAGAATAGTGCTGAGTGAAAAAAAAAAAAAATGCCAATCCCAAAAGGTTACAGACTGCATGACTCCATTGATATAAACTATTTGAAACGACAAAATGACAGAAATGGAGAGCAGATCGTGCTTGCTAGAGGTTAGGGAAGGAGTGGGGGCAGGAGGGGAGGGGTGGCAGGGAAGGAAGTGGGTGTGGCTATAGAAGGATAACACTAGGGATCCCTGTGGTGTTTTCTGTATCTTGAATATCAATATCCTGGTTGCCATATCCTATTATAGTTTTGCCAAATATTACCATCTGAGGAAACTGGGTAAAGGGAGCATGGTATCTCTCTGTATTACTTCTTATAACAATATGTGAATCTACAAGGATCTCAAAATGTTCGATTTCATTTAAAAATTTTTGTTAGAAAAAGAAAAACACTTTAAACGCCTGTGCTTAGAAGCCTAGCTAAATATCCACGGGCCACCCACATTTTGTGAGGCACACAACTCTTAGAAAGAATAGGGGAAGTCTATATGAAGGTTCACGGAATCAGAGCTGAGTGAAAACAGCAAGGCAGAGACCAGGATGTACACGTGAGGCCGTTTTTTGCGAAACAAAATAACTTTTCATTATGTTTGTAAAGGCGTAGTAAAAGGTCTGGGTGGCTGCCCTGTTAAGTGTTCATGTGCTTACTCAGGAGAGAAGGATTAGTTGATAGGCACATTTTTGCTTTTAACGACAAACATGTTTTGGGTTTTTGGGGGGGCGGGCTTTTTTTTTTTCCAAACCTTCATTTTACAGATTAAGAAACTGAGGTTTGGCGGAGGTGAAGGGAGTGGCCAAGGTCACCGAGCTGGGAAGAGGTTCTGGGCTTGGCTGGGAATCCAGACCTTCCGATTCCAAACCCAGAGAGCCCAAGGCAGGAAATTGGGGAGGATGGGCCTCGTCCGTCCGGGTGAGTCCTTGAGTGTCTGCAGATAAGGAGATCTCTGGAGAGGAAGAACCCCAGACAAGGAAGAGCTGGGCGGATGTGGAAGAGCAGGAAATGGCGCGGGCTGGGGTTTTCCCTCCCCCCTGGTGCAAGGAGCACTGGGCATGCAGCAGAGGCAGCGGGGCCAGGGAGTCTGGACTTCAGGAGATGCCCAGCGACCGTGGCAGGCTCTGTGCTGGGCACTGGGCGGTCCCAGTCCAGCCTTCCAGGAGCTCACCCTGCAGGCGGGGAACCAGCTGGGACAGATGCCCAGGGAGGTGTATGGGTGATGCAGAGACGCAGCTCTGCGCCCGGCTAGCGGAGCCCAGCGGGACTCTGACTTTGCGGGAGGCCTGGGGGAAGGGCTCAGAGGAGAGCCCATGTTTGCCATGGACCCTGACAAAGGATGAGCGAGAGGGAGCTGGGGAGAGCAGAAGGATTTGGATTCCTAAGGAAAAGGATGGCGTGGGCAGAGGTCAGGAGGTAGGGAGGGGTCTGTGGCAGAAACATTGCCCAGCAGTGCAGGCGTGAAGCCAGGCAGCGAGCGTGAGCCCTGATTTTGAAGTTCCCTTGTTCTGCGGGTAATTGGGGGGTGGGGAGGCCGTCTGGGGTTTGTGCAATGGAGAGTCACAAGATGCTGTGTGTTTCCGGAAGTGAGTTGTGGCAACTGGACAGAGGAGAGATGGGAAGAGGAAGAGGAGGAGGAGGAGAGGAGCTGGACAGCTGCTGCTGCTGCTGCTGCTGCTGCTGCTGCAGAAGTTAAAGTGATACAAGATGGACACCAGGGAAATGGAGAAGGGGGCATGGATTTGAGAAAGATATTAGCAATAAGTTTGAGAAATATGTTGTAGGCAAGATGAACAGACATGGTGTGGGGGACCTTTGGGGACCCAGCAGCCATTCCCCCCCACCTCCTGATCGCGGGCCCTGATCTTCTTTGGCAGCATCTTAGGGGCTCTCAGCCAAGGAGCCCCACTCACAACCCCACTCAGCTATCTTTACCTTCTGCCCCGAGACTTTGACTCTTGAGAGGAGTTGCTGCAGAGCCCTGAGTCTGTTTTTCCGGGCTTCCTGTCCAGTCCATGATCATACCTTCCAATGCAACCCCTTTCTGCAGCTCACACTCAAAGGATCTTGGGGGGTGGGGGTGGGGTTGGCCATGAGTGGCATCAAAGAGTGGACAGAATCTACTTGGCTCTCAGTTCTAACCACTCTGAGATTTCTCAGAAAATCCCTTGGGCCTTGTAGACTTCTTCAGTTCTCCCCACTTGGTCTGACTTCTTTTAGGTTTGAATCATCTATTAATGCTGACTCACTCAATGACCAAAACTCAAAAATTTAAGAGTTTTCCATGGCCCAGCCTCTCGAATCTGTCTCTGACAGTGGCTTCAAGAGAAGGTTGTATCCATTCCACTCTCTGGGGTGCTGGGTTGAGATATCCAGGTTGGTTGTCAATGAATGGACCTGTTCAGGTTCTTCTCTATGGCAGCTAATTCTCCCAATTACCCAGGCACCCCTGAGTGGTCCTGCCTCGGTCTACTTGTGGATGACACCAATTGCCATGAGGACTTTGGCTAAAAGTTGCTGGAAGTTGCCCTGGCACAGAAGGGCCAGGAGGAATGATGATGTCATCTTAGAGGACTTCAGGTGATGGGGAGAGGATCCAAGGGCTCTGAGGTATAATGAGCACCTTCTACGTGCCACCTGCTGCACTAAGTGAACTAAGTCCTGGTCAACATCATCGCTGGTTCTCACAACCCCAGGGGATAAATAGCACTTAAGTTTTACTTACATTTCATGGACAAGAACACCAAAATTTAAAAAGTTCAGATGGCAGTAGATGACAGCATTTTGATAAGAATCTGGGTGAATCTGAGATCCGATTATGCCCTTTCCACTACCCCACATGGACTCCCATTGAATGGAAGGTTCAAGAATGGAGAAAGCTCTCTCAGCGCCCCCGAATCCCACTGTCCAGCCCAGCATACTGACGTCTAAAGTGACATTGGGGGAACCAAGCTTTACACCATATGATAAGCGGTGAGGCTGAATGCTGAGGGTGCAGGTGTCTATTGCCAAAGCAAGTTGTAATAAAGAGAAGGGGAGAGGGCCTGAGATGGTGAGGTGGGAGACTCCATCAACCTGTTCCTGGCATCAGGAAATTCGGGCATGCCAGGGTCTCCCTTCGGAGTGAGCCCTACTCCCAATGACTCCATTCTCGGAGCTCTGAGCTCACCTCATGCCCACAGGGGAGGGCTCCCGGCAGCCGTGTCTATACACCACCACCCTCCTCTCCTGGCCCCAGATGATTGAATCAGGAGTGGACATCTAACCCAGGCTGGACCACTCAGTGGTTACCCCAAGAAATTTTGACCTGAGACTGGGAGACTGGTGGTCCTATAAACAGATGGAACATAAAGTTGAGACAGGGCAACGACCCCTCCATCCGTTACATGCAGAGAGCAACAGAGAAGATGGGGTGGAAGAGGAAAGCAGAGACAAGAACATATGTGGTCTGCGCAAGAGACAGACAGAGAATAGCTTTCCTGGGGCCTTCTTAGGATTCTACTCCTCTTGAGGCCCGGTTGCTTGGTCTTAGGCTTGTTTAAAATGGATTCCTGTCATTTTTAACCCAAAGTGTCCTGAGGCCCTCCCAGATGAGGGGAGAATGTGTATGTTTGAAACGCTAGGTTTTTATTCCTCAAGGATTCTCCCCAAGGTCCCCAAAGAGGCTGGGGAGAGAAAGGACCAACTCTCTTATGTCCAGTTGAGGTGGAAGTCCTCATTCTAAAGGAAGAGTTAAACTCAAAGGACATTTATCACAAAAATTACACCCCATCCAAATTAAACAGGCCTCATTCTTCCTATGAAAACCGAACCTTTCAATGTCAACCTCCAGGGCCCATTCACAGCTTCTGGATGTAATTCATCTGCCGAGACTGTTTTGTATTAACCTACTAATAATCTGCATATGGCTAATGGCTCCAGACTGCATGTTGACCTTGACTTCACTTGAAGGTTTTTATCACAGCTGCCCTCCCAAATAGAAAGTGAGGATTTCAGGTGCCTGGCTTCTCATAATACATACTTCCCTCCACAATGTTGACTCCAGAATTTAAAGCCTTTCCTTTCATCCTCTGGCCAGTCTCTGACCACCCTTCCTTGGGTCTTTCCCACAAATGAGGGAACCCACTGTCTCTGGTGTCGGCTCTGCCAAGCCTTCTACATCTCACCTTCCGTCTCCACTCGCCTCTGCCCCAAGGACCACCCACTTCTAGCACCGTATGCCCAGTGTGTGGACAGGCAGGCTGCCTTCGCCTGGCTTCCTGGAGGGTCCTCCCACCCTCCCTGACTCCCCAGTGCTGTCAGATCCCTGCTCGGCATTGAGGGAGGGGAGACTTGGGAAGCCGGTGGTGGTAGGAAGCCAGTAGGGCAGGTTTGTTCTGTGTCACCCATCCTACACTTGCTTTTCTAGAGGAGTGATGGAAGGGGCGTGCTGTGTTGCTGGCAAGGGGCAGGGAGCTCGGCTGGCCCCCTTTCCTACCAGGTCCCGGAGGTGGCCTTGGGGATCAGATGCCCTCAGCAGCTGGGTGTGTCGCTTGTGACTTAAGGCACCGGCATTGCCCTTACTGTGGGCAGAGGCGTGAGGTCCACCCTGGGTTCAGCCCACGTGACCTCAAAGCAAAGACTTTGCCTTTCATTAGAAGCCCCCACACAAATCACAAGCCTCCAAAGGCGTTTATTAAGTGCCTGTTTCTCTTTTGTCTAGTTCAATGCCAGACCAAAGAGCTACATTTTCAAATTTCACTGACTGATTTATACCCTGCCCACTTCCCAAAAGGATGACAATAAAACCACAGGTACAGTGTGGACGGGAACAATTAACAAGACAAAGGAGCCAAACAAAGACAGAGAATTATGCCCAGCCCCAGCCTTCCGGGAAAGGTAAAATCTAAGTTTTCATTTCCTGGATGTCTTTAAACTCCCACCAAGATGTCAGGGTGACTCCATTTATTCTGCAAAGTTCCTCACTTCCCACCAGAAAGAGCAGCCCCCTTGTGTGACCGGGCCTGCAGGCCTGTGCCCTCTTGGAGGCATCGTTCAGCAGGCTGGACGGCTGCGGCAGCTGATGTCGAGGCTGGTTTTTCTGCCCTGTCACTTGACAGCTCCCTCCTGCCCAGCCACAGCCAGCCTGGGTAGGCTTGTGTTTCTCAGCTGAGTCGGCACGCTGGTGGCAGATTGTCCACGCCGCCCTCCAGCGCTGGCTTCTGCTGCTTTCTCATCTCCTTTACAGAAATGAAGGTGAACCACGAGGGCGAGTCCACCGTCGCCGGCCACCGTGCCTGGCCCCGTGTTGGCCTCAGATGAGCCAGGCGAGCTGAGTCCCAGAGGAGCCAGATGCAGCCCCAAATAGTATCTGGAAGTGAAAGGGGAAGGGGGAGGCAGTGAAAAGTGCTGAGTGTGGGTTGCTTAAACTCCACTCCCTTCTGTTGACTCTCTTTTAGCCTTAGAAACAGGAGACACAGAAACTTCCTTTTGTTTCTATAAAGTGGAGCGTGATCATCAAATCCTGCAATTAGAAAAGCGGCCCAACCACCCCCCTCACTGCTCCCCTCTTGTTGCATGACCACTGCATGGAGCCCGGTAGGAAGCAGGGGTTCACACTGAACCCACAGCACATGGGATTTGCATTTCGTTCTGCTGTTGGCTTATCGGCTTAGTTTCCCTGGCGCTTTCAGAATCTTGTTCTTCCTTACCTATAAAATGGGGTGTGGGGTGGGGGAGGAATAACTGCTGCACAGGATTCTGGAAGATGAAATACATGTGCATTTACATATATATCTATTGCATGTGCATACATGTATGTACATATATGCATGTGTGCACACATACACATGTGTACGCATGCATATATACTTGCATATGCAAATATAAGTATATACACGCACGCACATACACATGCATATATGCATATGCTCACATGCACATCTATGTAATGTATATGCATACACGTTTGTGTATATACACACAATGCACATGTGTACAAATATACATGTGCACATAGCCATATATGTATTTATACGTGTATGCATGCACATATATACAGACATATGTATACATATATGCATATATACTTACACATACATATATCTATACATATGCACACACATATATATCTCCTGCCTCAGAGTCCATGTTAAACACATGTTTAGGGCTTCCAGCTTCACTTCAGATCACTAGGCCCCTCTGGCAAAGCATCTCTTATGTCTCAGGACACCAGGCTTTGTGGCCTTGAGCCCCGCTGCTCCCTCTGCATCCCCTCCCTGCTGGTTCTTAAGCAAGGACAGCTGCTCCTGGGCCTCTGCTCTCCTCCTTGCCCGCCCACCCCAGCTGGCAGCAGCTGAGGCTAACTGGGAGAGGCTGAGGAGGCTCTGGCAGCTGGTTCTAGACGGGAACTTGGAGGCCTGACTGTGGGCAGAGTGTTCCCTCTGCAGCCCCAAGCCCTGGAACTCCTGCCGGTGAAACCCCAGCCGGCTGACCTTTTGGGCACCACGCAAAGCAAAGCCTGACTGGTCCTCGGAGGCCGGGCCATGGAGGGAGCTGGCGGTGGCCGGAAAAGCCGGGCTGTTAACCTGGTGGTACTCAAAAAATAGGTCCTGAATGAACGAATGGATGTGGAAGCAGAGGCTCAGAGAGAGTGAGTGACTTGTCCAGAGTCACAGAGCTGGAAAGTGGTGGAAGGAAGATTTAAACCCCATTGTCTCTGACTCCTGGAGACCCTGGTATCTGAACTGCCATGCCCACTCCTCCCTGCTCAGAGGCCCCCTTTCCTTGCCTACACACCCTCCACACTCTGCCAGGGCATATTCTCTCTGCTGTCAATCAACGCCCTCCCACACCCCTGGGGGCACACCCAGATGGCATTGCCCATGGGCCCAGCCAGCCCAGTTTGTGACCTTTCCTAAGCAGGGCAGCCTGCTGAAGGAGACAATGACCTTTCCCCCCTAAACAGGGGTGGAGTGGGGTGGGGGAGTGGGGGGTGCTGAGCAGGAGCACGAGGGAGCCTCCTTTTGCCAGCCCCTTCTGAAACCCTGGAACCCCATGCCAGGGCAGCCTTTTGAAGACAGGCGAGCCGGCTCTACCTGTCTCAGATTTGGAATCTAGGTCATTCCACTGCCACCCCCCTCCTCCTGCTCCTTCAGAAAACAAGCAGGAATTCTCCTAGGGTCTGGGAGCGGGAAGGGGGATAGGGAAAAATATTTCAGTGGAACCCACACTCTATCTGCTGCCCTCAGGAACACTTCATTTCGGAGCCAATATAATTTATGCGCCGCAAATGGATTTAACATTAAACACACACACACACAAACCTTGGAAAGAGTACAAAGAACACCTCACACCCTTCTGCTAAAGCATGTTTGGGGCACCATTAATCATCTTGGGCAAAAGAGATGTAATCTGAGGCCAGCCGATCTGCAGAGCACCCCGCAGTTGTCATAGGTGCCCAGGAGGCCGCCGGGCACAGGGCAGCACTTATGCTCTAGCGCTGGTCTGAGTCACTCTGTAGATGAAATTACAGAGGTTCCTGTGCAGGATGAATCAGAAAGTCAGATCAAGCCAAATATTTGGACAAGCCTTGCCCCGAGAAGAGCAGGATGGAGACTTAGCAGCCAGCCAGCAGCCTGCCAGCAGCGAGCCCGGAGCTCATTTCTTACAAAGTGCCGCCGCAGGGCCAACGGCTGTTTACCAGGGAATTAGCTGGGATCCACGCTGGCACCCTGCCGTCGCCAATGCTGTGGAAAGGGGACCCAGGAGCACCCCAGAGTCCTGAGGCACGATGCAGCCTCGTGCTCAGAGAGAAGAGGGGGCTTGTCAGGGTGCACACCAGGGGTGGAGGGGAGGAGTTGGTTCACTTTGAGTCACCCCATCTGCCTTCTCTTTCTGGAAGTTGTCAGGGCAGTGGACAGTGTTCCCTGCAGCCACGTGGAGACCACGCATCCCTCCCACGACTCCCCCTGGGCCCTGGTGGGGACCTCAGGCAGACACAGTGGCCCCCCAAATGGGGATGGAAGTGAAGCTCTGAGCCCCTTGGTGAGGCTGTGCTGCTGCTGTGATTATTTTCACCAGCGGCCTAATTACTACCCTTGGTAGCTTCAAAGCTAGGAGTTTTTCAAGGCTGTTGGGAACAATGAAACCAGTAATAATGACGTTAACTTGGGTCTGTCTGGAATCTTTATTTCTTTTTTAAATTAACTTTTGAAGGAGCTCAAAGGTCTAGGGGTTATTTGAAGCTCCCTTCTCCCCTTTGCAGGAATCTCTCAGGAGCTAAAAGAGTCTACATTGAACGAACAAAAAAATCCCTGCAAGCAAATTGTTCATATTGGCAAAAGCAATAGTCGCCAACATATACTGTGGGCTGACTATGTGCTCATGCCACTAGCTCAATGCTTCACATGACAGTGTCTTGCCTGCGACTTTTGAGAACTCCAAGGAGACAAGGGCTGTTATTTTCCCATTTTGCAGATGAAGAAACACCTTGGCTGAGGGAGGTTATATAACTTGCAAAGGCAGCACAGCTAAAAAGTTGCACAGCCAGAATTTAAACCCGGGCAGTCAGACACTAGCTTCTGTTCTGCCTCCTAACAGCTCTAAGGTTATACAAACTCATTAGTGAAATGACCCACAAGACCAGGTTCAAGCAGTACCTTCTGTTTCTAGCCACCACCCATGCACCCAGACCCTGAAGGGACCAGACTGGACCGCTGCCTCGGGGAGGGAGGGCCACTCTCCAAGCTTGAAGAAGGAAGAGTTGGCTTCCTCAGATGCCAGACAGAACCCCCTTCCCCTCTGCCCCGGGTTAACCAGAGTTGAGACCACATGAGCAGCCCTGCCTCCTTGGAGAGAAGACTCAGCAAAAACCTTCCTAACCAGACACCCTCTGAGACACCCAGGGTTGCTGAGCTGGCATCAGGGTGTTGAGAAAAGGCCAGCACCCCGGAGCCAATCCCTCACTCAGGACCTGGCTCTGCCCCTCACCAGCTGCAAGGCCATATTCCAGTTAATGTGGCTGCATAAAACCCCAAAACCTGGTGACGTAAAACACCTGTTTTATTATGCTCACAGATTCTGTGGGTCAGGAATTCAGACTGGAGGGGTACAGCAGGATGCACTTGCTCCATGATGTCTGGGGCCTCATCTGGAAAGGCTCGAAGGCTGGGGGTGACTCCATGGAGTCATCGGGAGACGTCACCACTCACATGTCTGATGGTTGCTGCTGGGTGTCAGCTGGGACCTCAGTTGGGAATCTCAAGTAGACACGTACACATGGCCTCCCCATGTGGCCTGGGCTTCTTGAGAGTCAGGTAGTCGAGCTTAAATGGCAACTCAAGGGAACTCAAGGCTGGAGTAGCCTTGGAAACTGAGCTGCATTCTAGCAGTTCAAGCAAGTCACTAAGATCAGCCCAGATTCAAGGAGATGAGACAAAGACCCCACCTCTGGGTGAGAGGAGAGTCAAAGAATTTATGGATTATTTTGGGAGGTAGGTACCATTTTTATTCCCCTTTTACAGGCAGAGAAAGCAAATCTTACAAAAGTCAGCTAACTTACTCAGGGTCCGACAGGAGGTACATGGCAGAGCCAGTGTTGGATCTCGAAGTGGATTGAGACCTCTCACAAACTACTCAACCTCTGGAAACTTTGATTGCATCTGTTAAATGGTGATAATGATGCCAAATCACGAGTTGTTTTAAGGATTGAATGAGGTAAGTTATGCACAGTGCCTGGCACATGGCGGGAGCTCAATTAATGGTAGTTTCTTTTCTCCTCCTCCTCTTCCACCTCCTCCTCCTTCTTCTCTTTCTCCTCCTCCTTCTCTTTCTCCTTCTTCTTCCTCTCATTATTATTGTTCTTGTAATTATTAATCTTAGTAGTGGAAAAATGATGACAAGATTTAAAGGTAAGCAAAATGGAAAAGCACCAGATTGGAAGTCAAAGTCCCTGGATCTTAATTTTGGCTGTGGATGTTTATTTACAACTGCTAAACTTTATTGCAGGCATATGATAGATCTAGTGCTGAGCTGAGCACTTCCACGTTTGATCCCACTTAATCTTCATGCCGGCCAGCAAGGAGCAGTACCCAGCCTTGAAGCCCTGAGCCTAGGCTCTGAATCACAGTGCTATCCCACCATATGTGAGATCTTTTCCAGTTATAACAATCTACAACCCATAAAAATGTAGCAGGTGTAAATGCTGAGGTCTGTGTTCTCCTGGATGCAAAGATTTTGCTTCATTTATTTTTCTATACCCAATCCTACTACTCCCTATCTTTAGTTCCCTTTGCTACCTGATGACAAAAAATGTAACCTCGTCATTTTTATGAAAACACAATAAAATTCAGTGATTTCTCAATTCAGGTTAAAGCTTGTTACAATTTGGGGTTTTCTCCCTGAGATGGCATCTTAGTTCCACGAGAGATTTATGAAACTTGGTGTCCAGGAAATGCCTGGTTCATGATGGTGGTAGAGACAATACTAGGTTTTCCCAACTCCTGTTTCACTTTCCTCTTCCTGGGCACACAGGAAGACTGCATTTCCCAGTCTCCTTTGTAGTTAGGTTGGGGTCATATGATTAGTTTGACCAAGGGGATGTAGGAAGAAATAATATATATCATTGCCAGACTAAGGCAGTGAAAAACTTTCTGTACAATCATCTAGCCCTCTCTTCAAGCCCTCTGAGGCCAACCCAGAAGTCACAATTAAAATGGAGTAGATTGGATTCCTGAGTCATCTCTTGGAAGGGATCTCCTCAGGAGAGCCACCAGATTTGCAGGATATCAGACCACCCTGAGAAGAAACCAACTTGCATGTATCAAGCTACTTAGTTTTGGGGTTTCTTTGTTACTACAGCGTAGCCTCACCTAACCTGACTATAACAAAAGTCATCCTGTGCTGGACCCCACACAAAGTCTACAGCTGGACTTTGACTATCAACATTGATTCCCACTGGTATCTGCTGAAGCAATCAGCACATTTCCACATTGGTGGCCACGACATATCAGACAGGTCCCCATCTGGCTTCTGGCTTGGAAGGCCTGCTCTGCCTCTGATGGCTGTGTCTTGTCCTGACTCCAAAATCCCATGGGCCACTGCTTCTACTCTCTGCTTACTGCCAGATCCATCCCAAGGACAGAAGTTGTTTTGGCTGCTCTCCCAATCTCTGGAGGGCTGCAGGAGACCCAGGGTCTCCGACTCTTTTGAGAACACATTCATCTCTCCTCAACGGCTCTCCTGCCAGGAAGTTCAAGGTTTCCCTACCCTTAGATTTCTCCAAACTCATGTAGGTTTTTTTTTTTTTTTTTTTTTTTTAATATCCTTCCCCTTCAGCCTGAGGCATCTTGGCAGGACCCGAGAAATCACAGGCTTCTCCCTTCCACATGTCCTTCTCCCTCAGCCTTGGCATCTGGTCTGTGCAGCAGGCATCTTGTTTAGCCTCATCTTCTATCTTTTCCCCATTCTACTGTTTGGGGAATAAACTTTATGCTCCAGTTTCTTAAGAGTTTAGCTCTTTGAAACTCAGTATGCCGTTTCTCTTTCAAAAAGCCTCACTCTTGCCTATCAAAAACCCTTAATGATCCCAAGATTACTTTCTCTTTGATGAGTTTTAAAAGTCTATTTTAAACCTCAGAGCCAAGAATTTTATTCCTTGGTATTTGTATTCTGATGTATCGTCTCTTGCTCTGGGAAAGGAGACCTCCAGAAGAATCAGGGCAATCAAAAATGTTGGGGGTTGGAAAGAGGAGGAACCTGCATTTATATCTCTGAACACGATTGTGCGTCAATGGTAAGGAACATTTGGATCTTGCCTAGATGCTTTCCTTCCCTCACAGACAGCAGCCCTACTGTGTAGACATTACCCATCTTTCAAAGGTGGAAAAAGGGGCCTAGGAAGTTAAAGTGCCTTGCCTGGGATCCAGTGGCAATGCCTCAGCCTGGGGAGAGAAATCTTTCTCTGGGACACCAGCACATATCAACACAGCAAAGAAAAGAAGCCTCCACGAGGAGAAAAAAAAAAGCCAAATATGTGCAGCCAGTACAAGCTAGAGCAAGCTCTCAGCGTGTGACTCAAGAATCCTCAAGCCCAGAATGTTCACAGGCATCTGCTATGCTAGGATCCAAAGAAAGAGAAAGGAGAGCCCTGTTCAGTCTGTGTTGCACCCCTGAGGCTTAGGAGAGTGACTGGCCCAAAGCAGGAGCTTAAGTAGTATTTGTCAACTGAATAAATGAAGTAAGAGAAATAGGCCCTGCTCTCGGATGTCAAATCATTTGGCTGAGAAAACTGAATTTGCATAGAGGGAAAAGAGGAGAAGAGGTTAAGTGCTAAATTGGCAAAAGGGACTCTAAGCAATTACGAATGTGATGAAGAGGAAGATCAGTCTATAGGTGAGGTCACCTGAATAGCCTAAATGCCACACATCTGAGGTGGCTCAAGGGTTGCTGCTGAATGACTTTAAGGAAATTGTGAATCTTAGGGTTTGAATCACGACCCCCACAAAGACACGTTCAAGTCCCAACCCCCGGTCCTGTGGATGTGAACTCATTTGTAAACAGGATCTTTGAAGATTTTATTAGTGAGGGTGAGACCAAAGCAAACCAGGGTGGACCTTGATCCAATATGACTGGAGTTATTATGTACAGAGGAAATGTGGACCCAGTCAGGAGGAGGACACAGAAGGAGACAGACAGCCATGTGACAGAGGTGTAGATTGAGTGGTGGATGGCCAGCAAGCCATTCCAGAATGCTACAGACTTCAGAGAAAGCACGGCGCTGCCGACACCTTGATTTTGGACTTCTAGCCTCCAAAACTGTGAGGCAATAAATTCCTGTTGTCTCAGCCAACTAGTCCATGATACTTTGTTATAGCAGCCCTGGCAAACTCAGACATACCCAGAGCTCCATTTTCTGTTAGTAGCTGGTGTGAGAATTTCTCAAAAGGGGAGACTTACTTTGTAGGGGAAAATATGTTTTTAAGCAAATTAAGATGGAGAGGGAGTCTAGAGGGTGAACTCAAGCTGTAGAAGATGGCAGCTTCAGAAAGGAACAAGGGATTGGAAATTTCCATAAGGAAACCCTCACAGGGGAAGAGACAGCCTCTCTGAAAGGAGATGGTGGGAGACTGTCAGAGGGAAAAGACGACACCCAGTGGGGTGAGGAAGAAGGAACTGTGGAGAAGAGCCTTGTCTTCTGGAGAACTTTTTCAAATGAAAGAATGTATGCACTATGATGTCCTTTGACCAAGAACCATTGATGCCCTCAAGGAGATCACAAAATGCCTGGAGAGGTATTTTGTGTCAATAGCGCAGGGTGTGGGATGTCTGGTCCTTGGCTGAAGTGGAGCTGAAAGAGAGGCGACTTGAGTGATCATACCTCTTCTACAAGATGGGCCTAAGGCTTAATAATATAAATACTTAGCACCTGGAAATATGGTGACCACCAAATGTTTATTGAATCTGAAAGTGCTTGGGGGTGGGGGGCTTCAAAGATCACATTCTGGGGGATGGAGATTGAACACTAGTTCATTCTGTACAGTGTTGGCAAACTCATAGCATAGATGTCATTTTCCCAGGCTGTGCCTGTGGCAGACATCACTAATGGATTCCAGCACACTTTCTCATTGAGGCCAGACTCAGACTGAGAATCTTTCTCAACATTTCACTCCAGGCAGCCACTACCAATAGAATGGATTTGATTCAAGCAATTAGCCTTCCTTGGTCTGAACCAGAAGCCACAGACAATCAGCTCCTGATGTAGCCTGAAGATATGGGCTTGTTTCTGCTTTGAATTTGTTGATGACGTTTTAAAATTGGGACATTTCACAAAAATATGCAGATTTCTGGCTTCTCTTGAAAAA
Source organism: Cabassous unicinctus (assembly GCA_029593785.1). Taxonomy (NCBI): domain Eukaryota; kingdom Metazoa; phylum Chordata; class Mammalia; order Cingulata; family Chlamyphoridae; genus Cabassous; species Cabassous unicinctus. Next base: position 12,474 of record JAQZBX010013501.1, on the reverse strand, counting down.
TTGGAGCATGTGGCAACATTGAGCCCACTTTCTCACCCAGTAACAGTTGTCTGCAGTTGAGGAGCTGCTGTTCAAGGTGAAGGGCTATGTGCTCTCCAGCTAACTGGTCCTGCCTGGCTCCTGGAGGCGTTCTGGGCTGCCCACACTCCACCTCTCAGTCTCAACCAGTTGAGCCTGGGTAAGAGTGTGATCTCTGAAGATGGTCTAAGTTTGAGTCCCACCTCTGCCACTTATGTGTCATGTGTCTTTGGACAAGTCCCTTCTCTTTCCTGGGCCTTAGCTTTCTCATTTGTAAAATAGGGAATATTAGTACTTTACTTGTCTGGAGTGGTTGTCACAAAATGAAGATGAAACTTATTAGAACAGGACCTGTCGGACACTGGAGGCACTAAAATAAGTGTAGCACTCATAGTCAAGCCTTTGAAGGTTTAATAAACACCCAAAGCCTGTCTAGAACATGGCATCATAATTCCTGCCCCACAAGAGTAGAAGTTGAGGCATGGAAGGGTCAGGCAGGGCTGTCTAAGGGTACAGTCAGGCCTGGCAGCCCTCTGGGCAGCACTCTGGGTCTTTGCTGAATGAGGGTCTCTGCTGCCCATCCCAGCCTAGGAAGCTGGTGTCTGTGAGTACCTACAGCCCTCAGGCACCCACCCAGTGTGGGGGTATAAATTTGAGCTCTAAAAAAGGAAAGAAAATGCTTGTTCTTTGTCCTTGCCATCTCAAAGGTGGACCAGGAGGGTGCTCCTGTTGGGAGAGGGGAGAGGGGCATTAAGAGATGAAGCAAATTAGAGTGAAAATGTTGGCTGAGAGGGAGCGGATGTGGCTCAAGCAATTGGGTGTCTGCCTCACACTTGGGAGGTCCTGGGTTCGGTTCCCAGTGCCTCCTAAATTTAGAAGACAAGCAGACAGATGAGGGAGCCACCCTTGGGTGGGAATGGGGGGTGGAATAAAAATTTTGATAAAAAATAATAAATAAATAAATAATAAATTAAATAAAAAAAGAAAATATTGGCTGAGAATGCACACCCAAAGCCGTAGTAAGGGGCCTGCCTTCTCTAATGACATGCTTTGATGGGGTAAAGGTAAAAACACAAACACAAAAGCAAACAACACAAAGACTGGAAAAGCAAACATCATCCACTTCTTCCTTCTCCTCATGCACCTGGCAGCTGCCCTTCGCCTTCTGGGTAACAAAGGCTAATAGCACTCTTCACCCAGAGCATTCTGGCTTTCACTGAAAGATGCCACCAGCCATGGTGGCAGCCCAGCCTTCACCTGGGGATGACCTCCAAGTGAACTTCCTGCAGTGTCCCTGGGGATGCAGGTGGTCCTCAAAGGTGGCTCCAGAGGCCACCACCAGGATTGTTGGTGGGGATGTTTCTGGGGTGAGGGCCTGGGCATGGCGCTCAGGGCCATGTGGTGAGGCATGGAGCAGGCAACCCGGGGTGGACAAAAGAGCCATGGAAAGGAAGGGGTGTTTTCAGAAAAGAAGCAAATCTCGTCTCCCTAGGGAGACTGAGCCCAGCAAGGGCATTTGAACTGCATACAATGTCTCTTCTCTTCTTGATAGAAAAAAAGCCATCAGTTCTTCTGAACATTCAGCTAAATGGGCTCTCTGAACTCCCAGCTCTGCTGGCCTCTCATTTCTCCATGCTTTCCAGCCTGCTTTGCAGGTCTTGCAGGTGTGAGAAGGTGATTGTATTTACACCAATGTCCCCCAAGGACGCTGTCTGCGTTCTTACTTGGAGAGCAGGTTCTGTAGACTCCAAGCCACTTCGAATCCATGAACCACTTGGGCAGGCTGGGACCAAAGAGATGAGAGGAAGAAGTTAAGCAAACCTACAAGATGAAGAGTGGAGAGAGGGGCAGAGGGGGAAGAGACCTCATGGCCTAGGAGACAAGGACTCCTGGAGGAAGGAGGGGTGCCAGAGGGAGGGGCCAGAAAGAGGGACAGCAGAAGCTTTGCAGGAACACTGAGAGGTGTCACTTATAAGATCTTTGGGGAAAAGGTGAGTAACAGTGGAATTCATTTCTGACTTAATTGCTGACAATTGAGTTTGCTACTTTGAATTCAGCACTGGCTCCAGGCCTGAACCTCCTGAGCCCACAACTTCCACAGGGTTTCTGAAGGCTGGTGGGTAGGTGTATTCCATGTGGAAGGGAGTAGTGAGAGAGGAGATGGAAGGACTCAAAGCCACCAATCCTGGCCCTGCTTTCAAGGAGCTCCCGGCTGGTGGAGGTGAGAGAAATGTTGGAAAAATTGACGTGAATCCTACAGATCCTCTAGGCCCTCGAATCCCTGAAAACACCCAGTGATCCCCCTTCCACCCTGGTTGGTGTGACCAGTTTCCCCAGACGGCAGCAGGCACAGAGCCCATGTCCCCAGATCCGCTCCAGCCCAGGAACTGCTCTCTGAGATCGTGTGGGCTTCTACGGACCCCATCCTTGTCCCCTTTCCTGGGGCTGTGTGTGCTTCGTGACAGGAGGGACGTGCAAAGTCCAAATATTTGTCCTGGAGCAGGAGAGAGAGGTGGGGGTGGGGAGGGGAGGAAAATAGCAAGGGTGGGAGAGGTAGCAAGGGTTTGCAAATGGTCTGTGCAGTCAGGGAGGCGAGTCGCATGCCAGTCAGTGGGCACAGCTGTCGGCAGTTAATACAACATGTACGTGTGGCACGGTGCCCGGGGGGGAGAAATCCGAAACTGCTTTCTGCACTGCTCCTGCTCCTACATGCGTGTGCTCCACCCTGCTCCAAGCCAAACAGCTCACAGAGCCCAGCAGGGGACAGGAAGCCGTCTCTTAAGCCAGGGTATTTGTCAGTTACAACTCGGATGGGCAGAAATGGAACTTTATTTTCTGTCGATGGGCTCTGTGTGTTCAAGAGTCCCCTTTCTACATGGGAAAAGAAACATCAGCTTCGTCCATCCCGGAGAATCCAGTCCCACAGAGCTCATTCCGTCCCTTTTAGGTTAACTCAGTTCTCTTTGGGTCAATGCTGGGTCTTTGCAGTGGTATTGCCTTCCTCCAGGCTGCACATGGGAGCGTGGGGAAGCTCATGGAAAAAGCTGTCTGCCTGCTAGCAGGAAGGAAGCAGAGCAAGCTCCCTCTGTCCTGGGATATCTCAACTGGCTGGGGTCCCTCTCCTTCTTCCCTGTAGTCACAGTGGGTACGGAGGACAGGCTGACCCACACTCAAGCTTCAACTCTCCTAGTCTCACTCCCTCTCCAGGCTCTTCCTCCAGCCCCAGAAAAATGTGCTGTGAGGCTTTCCTGTGTGGCAGGAAATTGCCCAGATGTCATATCCTGCATCCTTCCCATTCTATAGCTTGAAGACAAAACTCCATGCTCTGTCTTCCTCGCTTTGGTTCCTGAGATTTAAAGTGATGCTTTGGGAATTTAGAAGACGACTTTCCTCTCTCAAGTGCCTGGCTCTTACAACTGACAGACTCACTCTTGTTTCTGAGATGAGCTTCAAGAGCCTATTCTTGGTGTGAAGAAACAAGCATGGTCTCTTTCTCTTTTTAATCTGGCTACAATAATCTTTATCCTCCCCTAGCTAAGCCGGGAGAAGATCACTGACAAGGAAGTACAAAAAAGAAAAACAATTATTTTAAATAATTTTAAGAATTGTTTTTAATCATTTTAATTTAATAATGTTATCCGCCTGTGTGATGCTGTAATGGTAGATACATGACATTAGGCATTTGTCAAAATCCATAGAACATGGATAGAGTTGATGGTAACACAAGATAATGAGTATAACTAACACTGCTGATTTATAAATGTGATTATGGCTGAAACGGGTAGTCTAGAGAGGTTAAATGTTAATTGAAAGAAAGCTAGAGGATAATCTAGGGACTGTATAATACAGTGATTTTGGTAGTAGATGAGTGTATTAGTCAGTCAAAGGGGTGCTAATGTAAAATACCAAAAATGGGTTGGTTTTTACAAAGGGTATTTATTTGGGGTAGAAGTCCACAGATACCAGGCCATAAAGTGCTATGTTTCTTCTCTCACCACAGTCCATTGCCACGTGTTAGAGCAAGACAGCTGCCGGCGTTTGCCAGGGTTCAGGCTTCTGGGGTTCCTCTCTTCCTGGGGCTGCATTTCTCTCCGGGCTTAGCTCCTGTTTCCTCCACAAGGTCAGCTGTAGACGATCAGGCAAATGGCTTGCTTCTCTTCTCCTGGGGCCTTCTCTCCAACATCAAAACTGCTTCTCAAAAGACTTTTACTCTGTTCTTTGCCTTGCCTTTTATATTCGATTCCCCACCCACCAAGGGGTGGGGCTCAACACCCTAATCATAACCTAATCATGCCCAGTTTAACAGATCAGTTTACAAGAATGATCCAATTATATTTTTGGAATTCATAATTACATCAAATTGGCCAACGGTTACAATGAGGATTGTAATTAAAAATACAAGAATATTCCTCTATTACAAGGTGTTAAGAATATGGTGATACATGGGAAAATACAACTAATGTAACTTATAGACTAGTTAACAATAACATTGTAATATTTTTGTAGCAAAGGCACAGAAGATACTATATCAATGCTAAAGTTCAGGAAAAAAAAGAATATGGGATTTAATTTTATGAGATGTGACTCTGATCAAACCTTTTTTTTCATTTTCTTCATTAACGAGGAGATCTTGGTCATGACATTTAATCTGTACTCATTTATTCATCTTTCGGAACACTGGAGAAAAATTGAAATTGTTTTTAGGATAAAATAAGATAAATGTGGCTTGGAGAATTTTTTAAAGTAATACTTCCATAATTTGTTAAGCTGCCTTTTGTCTTTTAATTTATTTTTTGAAGCTGAAATAAAGTTTTTAAAAAACCCATAGAACTGTACTGTATACACAGAGAGAACCCTGCAGTAAACTACAGACAGCAGCTACTAATAATGTATCAATATTGGTTCATCAGTTGTACAAATGTGCCATACTAATGCAAAATGTTAATAATAGGGAAACTTTGAGGGGGGACTGGGGTTTGTAATGGGGCTCTGTATGTTCTGTGCAATTTTTATGTAAACCTAAAACTGCTTTAAAAATAAAGTTTATTATTTTTAAAATATTATCTCCTTATTTTCAGCCACTGTGCATTAGAAGTGCTGTCTCTAAGATTGGTTGAAGCCTCAGAGTTTGCATCAGAGGGTCTTGGTGTGGTTAGCTGATGGGTTCCTTGAACTTTAAGAATGTTGGCGTCTGTTGGCCAAAGTGGCAGTTAATATACTTACTCATGTACTTATCGCACCTTACCCTTTATTTTATTCAGCACTTTAAAGGTGCCATTCCATAGTCTTCTAATTTCTATATATAGTGTATTAGTTTTCTGTTGCTGCTATAACAAATTGCTATAAATGTAGTGACTTAAAACAACACAAGTTTATTATTTTACAGTTCTAGAGTTCAGAAACCCAAGGTAGGTTTCACTGGACTCAAACCAAGGCATTAGCAGAACGGCATTCCTTCTGGAGGCTCTCTGGGAGAATCTGTTTCCCTGTCTTTTCCAGCTTCTAGTGGCTGCCCACATTCCTTGGCTCATGGCTCCCTTCCAGTAATCACATCACTCCAATCTCTGCTTCTATCATCACATTTCCTTCTCTCTGCTTCTGCTTCTCCTGCCTCCCTCTTACTATAAGGATCCTTGTGACCACATTGGGTCCACCCAGATAATTCAGGATCATCTCCACATTTCAAGATCCTTAATTTAATCACATCTACAAAGTCCCTTTTGCCATGTAAGTTATCATATTCACAGGTTCTGGAAATTAGGACGAGGACATCTTTGCAGGGCCATTATTCTGCCAGCCAGCTATAGTTTCTGTCAAAATGTCAGTGGTATAAGAGTTGCTTCTTTGCAGGTATTGTGCCTTTTTTTCAAAACCACTTTTAAGATTTTGTCTTTGGTTTTGGTTTTAAGCGGTTTGACTCTAACGTGCCTAGGTGAGGCACATTGCCTCAGTGCTGCTGTATTGTGTTGGGGGTGCTGGGCATTGGGTTGAGGGTGCTGGGCAGAATGGGGAAGTCTGCCTAATTATTGCATTCCATCAGATCTCCTACTTGGCGAAGAGATCAATCAATCCTCCAATTTAGCTGTGACCTATAATAAATGCTATGTTTTTGCCTCCATTAAAGTTTTATTAAAAAGACACTGTGTTTCTACAGGCAGTCCACTCAGAGACAAAAGGAGGCGGTTGAGTTATGCATCTCCAGTTTGGACTTCCAAATAGCCAATCAGAAGGAGTCCCAGGAGGGAACAGAACGAGGAGAGGGTCCCCAGGAGAGGAGTAAGTGAAGGGAAGGAGAGACAGGAGATAAAAAGCCAGGAAGACAATCCCCCCGTGGTGAATCTGGGGGTTTTGGAAAGAGATGTTCAGATCCGAGGCAGCAAGACAGAAGCACAGGAAAGCAGAAGAGGACAGAAGCCTGGAAGAGAAAGTGGAAGGGGGAATCTGGGGCTGCTGTGCCTGTCAGCCATTGGATAGAGCAAGAGGAGAGCTGGGGAGGTGGCCAGTGCTAGGACAATAGGTCCCCAGGTTTCATTGCCACAGACCTGAGCCCCCACGCCCATGGCCATGGGGCATCTTTCTGAAACTCAGATCTGACCCACTCCCCAGTCCACAACCTCTTCTGTCTCAGGGGAAAGGCTAAGCTCAGCTCTTTGGCATGACATTCCAAGGTCCTCTCAGCATAATCCTTTCTGCTATTCCAACCTCACTTCCTGTCACTCCCACCTCATCCGCATCTTACATTTTAGACTCTACCAGAGGATGCTTCTCTGTACTTAATTCTGCAGGACCAGAGCCGTAGAGGTCTTCCAAGCAATATTTGGAAGGGAAGAGATAAGCTTTGAGCACAGAGACAAAGTTGGGGAAGAAGAGACAGAGCAGGGAAGGGATGGGCTGGAGGGTGGTCAGCCCAGGAATGGCCGCCAGGGAGCCAGCTGCTCTCATGGGCCTTACTGCACTCTACCCTGGACCACGGCTGGGACCACCCCCCTAACACCCACACCCTCTTATGGCTCTTGCGTTACCCTGGAGGGCCATCCTCAGAGGCTCCGCTGCCACAGCCCTCGCCCTGGGTCTCACATGTGGGCAGCCACAGATGGGGCTGTGCTCTCACCATCAGCAGAGAGCGGGAAGCAGAGCCCCCACCCACCCCACTCTGCACCGGACGCTAAATGGAAACTGTCAAAATGCAGGGCAGATTTTTATATAATGTTGTTCACTACATCAGGTTGTTAGTGTCCCCCGAGCAATTGCCATCACCAGGGGCTTGTGGCTGGACCTGGGAGACAATGCTGTGGGCACAGGTGTGCCCTGCCCCGCAGGTAGCCCGTGGCTTGTATGGAGAGACGACCCTGCCACCTCCTCCCCAGCAGCCCAAGAAGCAGCCACTGCAGCCCACTCATAGCACCCAGGCCTGTACTCTGCCACCGCCTGACTCTGGTCCCGTGCTCTGGACACCACCCACCCCTCTCCAGGAGTGGAAGCTGAGCATTGCTGGGCCCTGGGGATAGGACTGCAGTGGGTACAGGGCCCGGTGTGATGGACTTCCATTTTCGTCAAAGGTGGTAGGAACCGCCCACGGGTCTGACTGGTGCTGAACTGGTGAAGCTGGCAGGGACTCGTAGCCGCTGAGCTGGATGCTGGTGTGAAGGGGACACGGGTCCTGCGGGGCTGGCAACGCGGTGTGCATCCATCCTCTTTGGAAAGGGCCATTCCTCTGGGGACTGTGCCTGCAAAGACCCACCCCCACACAGCCATAGGCTGGAGGGAGGGATCCGAGCTGCTACTCGTGCTTTCCGCCAAAGAAACACGCGGGGCACGTAACACGCTTTGAAAAGAGCCACTGAACCCCAAGACAGACCCTCGTTGGCAGAGTCAGGGGGAACGCCCCCATCCCAACCGCGGGGTCAGGATGGACAGGCTTGAGGAACACAGAAGCAACTCAAAAAAAGCCAATCCGACCGTTCCAAACCGAGAGACATCCACATTTGTAACTGAGAAGAGAGGCAGCTGCATTATTTATGAAACGGCTGAGCCGGAGTTAACAAGCAAGGAGGAGGCCTTTAGCGGGGAAAGTGGTTTCAAAAGCATCCGTATTTCGCTGAAAAAACACACACCAGCTATGATTTAGAGTGTGCTGAGGTTTAGGACCGGAGATGACTCTAGTACAGCTAGAGACCACGGGAAGGAGGGTGAGGGTATAGGGAGGGCAGAGGGGACAGAGTGGGTGGGGGTGGCCGGTCCTGCACGCTCCAGGTAAGAGAGGAACACTGCAGGGAGGGGACTCCCTGGCTATAGAGGGGTGTGTGCACTTCCTAGGTGGGCAGTGTGTGTGCACACCCCCAGGTGGGCAGGGTGTGTGTGTGCACTTCCCAGGTGGGCAGTGTGTGTGCACTTCCCAGGTGGGCAGTGTGTGTGCACACCCCCAGCTGGGCAAGGTATGTGTGTGCACTTCCCAGGTGTGTAGGGCATGTGTATATATGCTTGGAACAGAGGAAGGGAGGGAGTGAAGATGCACTCCCACAGACGCAAGTCTGCGTAGGGCTTTTGTGTTAAATTTTTTGGCCAGGCTAACCTGTAGTGAGCACGTGGGTCAAAACTTGGAGAAGAGGGCTTTTTAAATATTCTTTTTTAAAAAAATTAAGGTATAATTTACAGTAAAATGCACATTTCTTATGTGTTTAGTTCAATGAGACTGGACAACTGAATATGCCTATGCAACCACTACCAAAAACAGCATATCGAGCATATTCATCACCCCAGGAAATTCTCTCGTGCCCCTTACCACTTTTTGACTTGTATCAACATAGGTTAATTTTGCCTGTTCTAGAAATTCATAAATCTTAACACAGTGACTTAACTAGGAAGAACTTATTTCCTCCTTCAGAAAAATCATGAATCCTTGACTCGGCTCCAACGTCAATCCCCACTTCTGGGCCCTCCTACATTCCGATGTGCCTCTGGACATTCCAGGGCTCCAGGCCTTCAAATCCCCTTCCTGGTTCCTGCTCAACTGTTATCTCTGCACCCAGCCTTGCTCCATCACAGGAAAGGATTTGCTCTAGTACCCAGCTCCTACATGCCCACTCCTGGGCGACAAAGGTGAAGGGTCCCCAAAACAGATTGCTTGATATGCCGGTCAGCTTAACTCAGTTTGTGTTGGGAACACTGTGTGAGCCAGCCTTCAAGATGGCATGCATGATCCCCACCTCCTAGTATTCATGCTCTTGGGTAACCCCCTCCCACATGGGATCAGCCTTAGTCTGTATGCCCAAGAGAATGAGGCAGAAGTGATGGTATGTTATTTCTGAGGCTAGATCATAAAAGACACTGTGGGGGAGCGGGTGTAGCTTAGTGGTTGAGCGCCTGCTTCGCATGTACCAGGTCCCGGGTTCAAAATCCCAGGTACCTCCTTTAAAAAAAAAAAAAGACGTTGTGGCTCCTGCCTCTCTCCTTCTTGGGCCATCTGCTCTGGGGAAGCCAGCCACCATCTTGTGTGGACACTCAAGCAGCACTGTGGAGAGGTCTACGTGGGAAGGAGCTGCGACCACCTGCCAACAGCCACATGACTGAGTCACCTTGGAAGAAAACCCAGAATCACCGTGGCTGGTGGAGGTGGTAGATGGGGCTCACACATGCAGCCCTGGCAGCTCACAGATGTGGAAGATGAAGCCCAGAGAAGTTGGGTGATCCATCCAACATTATACATCTGGTCAGTGCACAAGCCAGGCCTTGGCTCACAGTTTTATTTTCAGTAAACTGACAGGTCTTCAGTTCATGGTGGTTTCTCAGACTTCACCATGGATAACTCAAGGAGATGAGGAGGTTTAACTTTCAGACTCATGCAGGCAAATAACTGAGTAAAGTCTTGACTCAGTTCCTAGGCCCTTATATACATTCAGGTACTACCAGATTTTTTCAGTGTCCTTTGGGTCAAAACCAACTCAGCTATGATTTTTTTCCATTCCTCTTTCCTTCCCCTCTCTCCAGATATTAAGTTTGAAGAGAATGCATTGTGCTTGGGGGAAGGGAGGTGCTGTGTGGCTGTGACAGTAAATGCAGTCTTCATTGGCCCCAGGACATTGGCACCTACCTCGCCACACTTGTGTCTGTGGCCCGTCCACTCTCCCATTGCCAGATCCAAGCAGATCCCACAGTGTCCTCTTCATCCCACCCAAGTCTCCCCATTCTGCTCCCAGGCACTTTTTACCCCTCTCTGGGGCACAGAAACATGGGCTGTGCCACCTGAGGTGCTGGAGGCTCTGTGAAACCACCTGTGGCCCCTCTGCCGCTGCCCCCTCTGTGGTTCTGGCTGCTTCGGCTCTGGTACCATGGTGCCCATAGGATTCTCCAAGAGACTTAATTCCCCCTGACTCTCTCCCTCCCCTCTGATTTATTTGCAAAAGCAGCCTTGTCTTTTTAAGAGTCTTGTCACCGCTACAAGTTTAAAAAATCCACTCAGAAATTCAGACGACTTTCTCTCCTTTTCCTTGTGTAGAGACTGCAGGGCAACAAGAAAGGCAGGATAAAGAAAAGAAATCTCAGTGACAAGAGCTGTGATATGCTTTAAGGTGGAAGGGGACAGATGCTCTTTATAATAACCAAGGTCTTAGTAGTAAGCAGCAGAAGCCAATTCTGGCTAAACTGGGAGAAAGAGCATTTCTTAAAAGGATGTTGGGTAGTTAATTTAGAGGGTCAGAGAACAGGCTCAAAGCTGATCTTCTAGAAAGAATGCACCAAACCACAGCACAGAGCTGGCTGATGGGGACACCCTGCCCACCGCTGCACACTAGATGATGTGTCACCACTACGTCCTCTGCTCCAGGAGCTGTGCTCGGCTGCCCCTCGGTCCTGCTGTGGCCACCACCGTCTCTACCCTCCTGAGTCACCTGCTCTGAGTCTGGCTTCGTGCATTTGCCCGGCAGAGAGGAAACCCCACGCTTTGAGCCCCAGCTGCCAGGCCGACTGGGAAAGGACATAGCTGACAATCACAGCACCTATAGGAGAGGTGGGTTTCCTCTTTCAAAGTCCCATAAAACTGGGAGTTCTCCAAATAAAGATGAAGGCTCGGATGCTGGGAAACCAAAATGAATGACACACGGCCTCTTTTCACGTAAGGCACTCAGGGGTAGAGGGCCGAGAAAATTCTTTGAGAGACTGGAAGATGTTCCACCCGAGAATCCAAAACAACTGTAGGGTGAGAAGATGAGGAGACCAAGAGATTCAGCTTCAAGAGGAGCAGAGGGTGACAGGGCTTGAGGGGAAGAGGGATGGAGGGGCTGTGAGAGGGGAGGGACAAGAGAGACAAACATCACCATGAAGGACCCTCACCTGGGCAGGAGCTGGGGATGGGGAGTGGGGGGTGACAGCACAGAGGAGCCACCCCCCTGAGGATGGTGTACGCCCCTCCCTTCCATTACTAGGAGTAGAACACTGATCTTAAACCTGATTCTGTTGAAATTAGGTCATGGCAGGAGGAAGAGGGAAAGATTCAACTCTTGGCTGTGACTGTGGGGGGTGGGGAACAGGGAGTCCCAGGTTGAGTGAGAGTGATGAATCCAGGTGGGAAACACGGCAGCTCCCTGGGAGCTGCGCCCTCTTGTCTCTGGTCTCTCATAAGCAAAGGCAGTATTTCCACTTAAAGGTCACCTCCCCTGGGCATCAGTCATTACTGTTTTGCAGCGCATTGGCGGGGAAAGCTAGCGTGTAAACCACCGGATTATAAAGAAGAAACATGTCAAGATGAGAAACAAAGATGTCGGGGTGCTCCCTTACCTGGAGAGTGCACGGATGGGCAGGTGGCGAGCGCTTCCTGCCTTTCTGTCTGACTTTTATAATCACCATTAGCAGGGGTGGGGTCGGGGTGGGAGTGGGGTTTGCCTTCCTCATTGATGGGACTGGCTTCCTTTGGTTAGAAACCAAACACCCGCATCAATTCAGGCTGTTGGTAGGAGCTTTTAAAAGAGATGTCGGTTGCACTTAACACACAGTTGGGGCCAAAGTAAAAGCTGGGTAAGTGCCCGGGCTGTTCAGCTGGAAATTACATCCTGCTCAGGAACATAAATGTCATGCTCCGCAGGCCCTGACACAGTCAAACCGCCTCACAGCTTTCCTTCCCCAGGACTCCGAGTTTTCCAACCAATGGCCCTGTGCTTGCCTTCAGACACAACCTGTCCTGCCTGGGAAGGCCAAGTCACCAGGAGACCGCTGTGCCAGGCAGCAAGCAGGAAGCTCAAGCACAGTATCATTGCCCTCATCTTTTCTCTCGCAAAAACAATCCCAATTAAAATGCATCCGTTCAGTCACTCCAGACTCTGCAAAGGATCTGCTCTGTGAATACTTTTCAGACGGTCATCTTAATAATCCAAACCAGTCGCACTACCAGGAAAACGTACTGATTTAATATGGTTGAAAACAATCCCAGGCAGGTGCTTAGTGCATGTGAAAATGAAGACTCAC
>JAQZBX010013500.1:7402-39876 GCA_029593785.1 Cabassous unicinctus | reverse complement strand
ATGACAAACAAAAGTAAAAAATTAGACAAAAGGGACTTCATCAAAATTATAAACATTCGTGCACCAAAGGACTTCATTGTGAAAGTAAAATGAAAACTTAAAGAATGGGAAAATATTTGGAAACCAACTATCCGATAAGAGTTTAAATCCAGAATCTATAAAGAAATCTTAAAACTCAAAACAAAAAGAGAAACAGTCCATTTAAAAATTGGGCAAAAAAAGTTGAAAAGACATTTCTCCAAAGAAGATGTATAAATGGTCAATAAGCTTATGAAAAGATCCTTATTATTCTTAGCCAGTGAAAATGCAGGTCAAGACCAGTAGATACCATTTCACACACACCAGAATGATGACTATTAAGACATGGGTATTAAGGAGTGTTGGAGAGGATGTGGAGAAATAGGAACACTCATTCATGGTCGGTTGAAATGTAAAATGGTGCAGTCAATGTGGAACAGTTGGGAGTTCTCAAGAAAGTTAGGTATAGAATTACCATATGACCTGGCAATTTCAATTTTATGTATAGAGCCAAAAGAACTGAAAAGAGGCACTAAAGCAGATATTTTCACACCAATTTTCACAGCAGTATTATTCACAACTGCCAAAAGATGAAAGCAACTAAAGACTCTATCAACAGATGTATGGATAAACAAAATGTGGTGTATACATATAATAGAACATCATCCAGCCATAAAAGGGAATGGAGTTCTGATACATGCAATAACATCGATGAACACTGAAGACATCCTAAGTGAAATAAGCCAGACACAAACGGACAAATATTGTATGATCTCATGGATATGAAATAATTAGAATAAACAAATAAATTGAGTCAGAAACTAGAATACAGGTTATAGGGGCAGGGAGGGGTAAAGAATGAGGAATTATTGCTTGATTGGTACAGAATTTCTGTTTGCTTTCATGCAAAAGTTTTGGTAATGGATTGCGGTGATACTAGCACAACATTTTGAATGTATTTAATACCACTGAATTATATATTTGAAAGTGGTTAAAGGGGAAAATTTTGACTGTATATATATTACTAGAATAAAATTATAAAAAGACCATAGGACAATACAACACAACAGTGAACTCTACTGTAAAGTAGAGACTATTGTTAATAGTATAATCATAATAATATTGTTTCAATTGTAACGAAGTTACCATACTAATGCAAAATATTAAGAATTGGGAAAACTGCACATGAGGAGGGTATATGGGAACTATGTATTTTCTGTATGATTTTTCTGTAAACCTACAACTTCTCTATGAAAGAAAAAAGACTATCCAATTAATAAAATGGCAAGAGAAAACAGTAAGTAAAGAAAGCACAAAAAATTAGTTATTGTGGCCTTAGTGGAGGTCATGATTTCTTAGAAGAATGTAAACCATATGAAATTTAAAAGCTAAATCTGATAAGACTTTAGCAAAATTAAAATCTTCTGCTCTTCAAAATCTACTTTAAAAAATAGAAACCCAAGTGTTTATTCAGAGGAAAGAAAATATATGTCCACACACTCTTCAAAAATGCTCACAGAAATGATTTCATTAGAGTCCCAGACTGAAAACAACCAAATGCCCATCCACAGGTAAGTAGGTAAACAATCTCTTAGAGCCATACAATGGAATTCTACTCAGTAAAAACAGGACAAATTTGGTTCATACAACATAGAGGAATATTAAAATCATTAAGCTGATTGAAAGATCAGAAAAATGCACATCAAATTATTTAAAATGTGAACTAAATTATAGTGATAGAAAGTAGATAGAAGGTTTCATGGACAAAAGGATTAAAGAAAAGATATATTACAAAGAGGAAAGAAGAAATTTTTGGAGGTGATAGAAATAATTACCTTGCTTATTGTGAAAGATTTGCAGATGTATACCTAAGTCAAAAGTCATTGTATTGTATACTTTATATATGGGCGGTTTATTGTACTTAAATTATACTTAAATAAATTTGTAAATACAATGTATTTTTCTCATTATTCCCAATCTTGTAGAGTAAATTTAAATATTTTATTTGAAAAAAAAAAAAAGAATAGAATGATCAAATGCTACTGCAAGAACCATCGAGTTCAAGTTTCAACAATAATTGGGAAAATAATTAATATTTAAAGAAAACAAAAATAGCTATTTTTTGAACAATGGTTTAATAGTGAAAGAAACTAATTTTATTGTTTCCATATATATTTTAATTAACCTCTAATAATGTGGTGACCACAACATTCTCAGGGAATGTTCAGACAATTCTCAAAACATCCTTTGCAAATGAAGATCTTTTATCCTGTGTAAGTAAGAGATATAATTTTCTAGTGAGCTTTAGTCTAAACATTTATCCCCCATAAAATTAAATAGCCTGAATAAACCAGTGTTTAAACCTTTAAAAAAAAAAGGGGTAGGAGAAAACATCTGTGGTTAAAAACATTATTTTGTTAGCAATCAGTTACTGAAAATAGACTATTCTGTGTGCTTTTGTTTCAAATCATGTATAAAAGTATTTATGCTATTAAGAATAAATAATTCATATTGCAGTATTCAATACTTTTAAAAATCTAGCTGGAATCAATGATAATTAAAAATCTTGTTATTATATATGAGCACTACATATTATCTTGATATTTACTCCACATATCTTTTAAATGTGAATGCATGTAGAGATTCAACTTAAATCTGTGTTAACCTTAGAGTGCCAATAAAGCAGGAGCTGTGTGTTAATCACCTTTGTTTCCAAGATTACTCAGCACAGAATTCAAATTTTAAGAGTTAATGAAGAGATTGTGGGTTTGATTTAGTATGGCTTTTTAAATTCTTTCCAATGAGTTTTTAGAAAATAAACGTCTAGAATTTATAGATAATAGTTTTGGATTTTCTTTGTTTCATACTTATACATGTATGCAGGCATGAGTGGAGGGTACTTAAGAAGTTCTGGGGAGTCTTGATGGTTATGGATATAGTTGACTTAAAGTCTGTTTAAATGGTTGAGTTTGAGGAGGCCCCGAGAATCTCTTTCTTCAACTCTTTTAGAAATAAAGAAATTGATATCTTAGAGATGCAGGTCATAAGACTCATTAGTGCCACTATTAAGACTAGTATGTTAATTTCATATTGTCCTACATGAGCCTATCTGTCTTATAATGTTTTGAAAATACTAAAAATGCTCATTTCTCAAATGAGATCCACTTTCTGAGTACTTACATCAAGGTTTAGTGATAATTCCATAATATATCAAGTAAGTTTAAAAAATCTGCAAAATACAAAAAAAAAAAAATCCAATTTAATAGTAAGTTTCTTTAAGAAAAATTGTTTTCTATCACTTTTTAGGACAGTTTGAAGAGTGCAGAGGTATTGTGAAACATTCCCTTGAAAATGATAGGAAAATTCCAGTATAAATCATGTCTTGGAACCCTTAAACTTTTGTTCATTTAGGTCCACAGTAAAGGAGAGAAAAAAAAATTATAAGGCAATTTTTTGTTTCAAAATGCAAATGTAGAAATATAAAGAAAGTTGTTGAAAGTTTGAGGATTTGTTTATCATTTGCTAAAGATGCTGATCTGAAATAGAACTGCATATATGATAGTGGAAAAATAGCAGAAACATTTTTAGAACAAAAAAACATATTAAATAAGGTACCATCATCACTTACTTCTCTGTGATTTCTGAAAAATATAAAATGTTTTGTTTTTGTTTTTCCTAATACATGAGATGGTTTAAAAAAAATTGGCACTCTTGGAAGGTACCTAACTTTAACAAATGAAATCAGTAACTTGTGAAAGAATCAAAGTGCCTTGTAACGTTAAATTCTGTCATAATCTTTTTCTTAAACTTGTTTAATTTATCCCTCCTTATATTTCTTGAAAAACAAAGTTTATGAATATGTAAAACAATATGGATTGCTTGTGTCTGCTCTTGAAAAAAAATATTTGTTTTCTCAAGGCATTGTCAATGGGAAAATCCATTTGTTTCACAATTACAATCACATATTATCCAGATTAATGTACTAGAAATTCTCCAATAGAAATGTTTTGTCAAATAGATTATAGTTAACTTTCCAACTTGACAACTGTGTCCTATCAAGCATCAGAGAGACTGCAACAACTATGATTACTGAATATTTATTGATGGTGATTTACATTTTCTTCCTTTTTATTAACATTTTTATTATTCTATATTTCATGTAATTAATTGACTGATTGTGAAGGTTTCATTTACATTAGACCTAACACTTTCCAAAGCTCATGTAATAATGACATGTTTTTATTTATTTTAACTACTCATCTTCTGAAAGTTTCCTCTTTTTAGACAATAAGCATTATTTTGATAAATGAAAGTGGTGATGCATTTCACTGTATTAAAAATATTAGTTCATATCTTATATGTATAAAATAATTCATCAAAACAACTTGAATAAGAAATGAAAATGTTCACTATGTATCTGAGACACAAGACCATAAATATTAGACAGGAAAAAGTCTAAGGAGATAGTAACTAATTACTGATAACTAATATAAGATCAGTTGAAGCTGTGTTTTGGATTAAATGATGCAAAAAATCACAATTTTCAGGAAAAGCAATATCAAGACCATTAAATATGAAGCATTATGAAATGGCCCACAACATCCTCTAGATCTCTAATAACTGACTCTGAATGACTGCATTCATTCTTAAGCTTTGCATCAAATATTGAAACATGAATTGCATATGCATTTTTATATTCCTACAAAAATTCATATTTTTTCAAAGAAGAAATTGTTTCAATAAAACATACAAAATAAAAAGAACTTACATTCAATATCAAGGTACATGCTCTTTTGGTGCCCTCCAATTCTACTTGCAGCTTCACAGTCATATCTCCCTGAATCTGATAACTTCACGTCTTTGATTTGCAGTGATGAGCTTCCATGTTGCCCTTTGACTTCGATACGGCCATCTGGGCTCTGTTTACACGGATTCAGGAAAAAGAAAGATTTTATACTTGTTTTGTGAAAAATCATGAGCAAACATGGCATTTATCATTTATATAGTAAATGAAAATAAAGTCTTAACTGCATTAAAAAGAAACTTAAAAAATTAGTGTAATCATACTTGTGAATTAAGATTTTAGCAATCGGTTTTACCTCCTGAGAATTAATATCTGCTTACATGAAAAATGATATATTAACATGTAAACATTTATCAATCTCCTTTATTTAATATGTTCTTTGTCTTTTAAAATGTGTGCATGTTCTTCTTAGAAGGATTTTTATACCTTCCAAATATGTTGTTTACAGACATAGTAAAACAACAATGACTATTTAATTCTATTTAAAACCTAATAATGAAAACCTAATAAGTTGAGAGAACTTATTTCTATATTTCACCATTTCAGGAAAACCATCTAAATGTATAACACAGACTTAAAGAGGCATTTATAGTTTTCAGTCTTGCATGAATTCAACAGAGCTGCTTCTAAGCATGACCTGAATCATATTCATTAGAAATAAGTGACAAAAAACTTTGGACAGCTCTATTTAAGTCATCTTAGATAGGCAATGGAAACAATATGGAGATGATTAATCTTTTACCAAGAATACTGACTTAAATCAAGTAATTGTTTATAATTCAATCATCTATAGAATATATTTCTAATGAGAATTCTTGTGTTCAACATAATTAGCACACCTAGAATTGTTTTCTTAAAATTACATAAAACCATTTACAACACAAACATTAAAACATACAAAGATAGTTTACATTTTGGATTTTACTTTGTACAATCAGAAAGTATAATGAACACTTAGCAGTTTATAATTCATTTGAAAACTTTACTTGACTATTATTGAATTGATTCCCTTCAGTCATTCAGACTTTGTGTCTCAGTAAAATATTGTCATACAAAATGTGTTATTTGTAAAATATGTTATTATTTGACAACATAATTGTTAAATTTAATTTTCCATATGATTTCACAAAATTTCAATACATTTGTGTTATTTGTATTACTAAAGTTTGGTGTTTAAGTATTATCAAATTGTGATTAATATCAAAAGAATATTTCACAAGTTTTTTAAAACAGGGAGGTGATTAGAACAAAATATGATTTCTCTTTTGCTTTTTAATTTTATATAAGGAATTTAATTTTTGTATAACTATACCTAATTACTCTTAATTTATTTGAAATCAGACAGAAAGTCTTTAAAAAAAAACAGAAAATTTAATTGGGATATAAAATGTAGGTTATATTGGGATTCCTAGACCAAAAATATATTTCCCATTTCAGAGTATTTCTAAAATAATAGTAAAGTGAGGGTGTTCAAAAGGAAAAGCATTTCACTTCATATTTTTCAAGAATATTTTCTACTGTCAAACATATTTACTTAATTGAGAGAAAAGAAGAAATAAAGGCAAGAATTAACAGAAGTGAAAATCAGAATGTTAAAAGCCCAAAGCAAGATTTCTAGTTGGTTATATAGAGTAACTATTTTTCTATAAGTAAATCAGTATTCTTTGCTCAATACCTTTGTGCATTTATGTACACAATTTTACCCTATTAAACTGCCTATCCTTTTTTGTTGTTGTTACAGTTTACTTTTTTTCCCTTTATTTTTAAAGGAACTTTAGGTTACATAAATGTTATAAAAAATATAGGAGATTCCCATATAGCCCCCCAAACCCTCCCATACTTTCCCCCATTAACAACATCTTTCATTAGTGTGGTATATTTGTTACAATTGATGAACACATTTTGAAGCATTGCTACTAACCATAGTCTATAGTTTAAACTTTGCAATGTGCAGTTGTATAGGTTTTGACAAAATGTATAATGGCTTGTATCTGTCATTGCAATGTCATGCAGGACAATTCCAATGTCCCAAAAAAATCTTATGTTACACATATTTTTCCCTCTCCCTCCCTTCAGAACCTCCTGTGACCACTGTCTTTATATCAATGTTACAAGTTCTTCCATTATTGGAATAATAACAAGTCTACTTTAGTTCATAGTTACATTCCCCCTTTATGATTTCTCATTACTCAATCTTGAGGATTTGTGGATGGTGATGCCCACTCTGGATCTGATTGAGAGGGGACTTAGATCCCATGGGGCAGAAAGATTGACCTATCTTGCTTGCAGTTGAAGATACTGTTTTTTGTTTGTTTGTTTGTTTTGTTTAGGCTTTTTGGGAGGTGGCTGGGCATTGTCCATCACCATCCTTTTGTTAGTTGTCCTGTGTAAGTCTGATTAACTAGATAGTAGGTGTTGCAACTCTGCTGAGATTCAGGACTCAACTGGAATATGAAGAGACTCGAGATTTAAGTCTCTGGGACACATATTTAATGGGTATAGTGCTAATTATAGGTTCAAATAAAAATGGTATAAGGGCCATGTGTAGGGAAATTATAAATGAGTCTAAGTCTGATACATTGGGGGGATAGGTAAGGCCCACTGAGGGAGTTCCAATTTCCTGGGCTGTCTGTCATGCCTATAGTTTCTAGATGTCTCTAGAGCCCTCAGGAGCATCATTGCTTGAGGCACTGTTTACTGTGGCAGTCAGGGAGATCCTTCTGAGACATGCATAAGTGTAACCTCTGGAATGACCTCATGACTCACTTTTAAATCTGTTAGCCATAAAAACTGATTTGTATTTAATATTTCCCCATTTTGATCTAGGTTTTTTTCCAAATGCACCACTAGTTGGTGCTTGGTATTAATCCCTCGGTGCCAGGGAGGCTTATACTTGGGAGTCATGTCTCATGCCAGGGAGGAGGTAGTAAGTTTATATGTTGAATTTGGCTTAGAGAGAGTTCGCATTTGAGGAACAAGGAAGCTTTCAGGAGGTAAATCTTAGGCAACATATATTACTAGGCTAAGTTTCAATTTCACAAGAACAAGGCTCATAAGTACAGTATTAATATCAAAGGCCTGGTGTATTGGTCTGTCCTCCTTTGCTAGGCACTGCCCATATACTCTAAAGATTCTTGCCACTCTGTTAGAGAATGTAGTACAACTCCCCAAAATGATAATTCAATATTCCATTGGTTATTCCTCACATATACAGTCAACTGAAATTCAACAACGACACCAAGCCCACTCAACTGGGATAGAAGGACCTCTTCAACAAATGGTGCTGGCAGAACTAGATATCCATATCCAAAAGAATGAGAGAGGATCATCATCATCTCATGCTGTAGTAGTTTGATATTATTTATGAATTCCAAAAAAGGAGTATTATGTTTGTAAACTGGTCTGTTCCTCTGGGTGTGAGCCCCTTTGATTCTATTAAATTCACCTGAGATATCTTTGATTAAATTACCTGTTCAGCTTAGGGTTTTGATACCACCACTTCAGTAGGGCATGACTCAGGGTTGAGTCCCTGCCCCCTTGGTGGGTTGATATAAACTGGCACTCACTGAAGAAGTCACAGGAAGAGAGAGAGAGAGCTCCATAGACATGGCAGAGGAGAGAACTTTGATTCTGTGGCCCTGGGAAGAGAGATAAGCCATTTGCCTGATAGTTTGTGGTGGAAGAGAACAGAGTTGCTGAGCAGCTGATAAGGCCTGGAAAGAAATGAGCCTTATGCCAGCCTGATATAGGAAGCCCTGAAGAGACGAGCCCTATACCAGCCTATAGCTGAGAGGAAGGCTGAACCTTCGCAGCGATCACCCACCATCTTGCTTCAACACATGGCAAATAACTTGGATGAGAAAGCAACCTTGAGTTGAACTCTTCAGTGTCTTGTAACAGGAACTTTTACCCCAGTAAATACACTTTATAAAAGCCTACAGATTTCTGGTACTTTGCATAAGCACCCCTTTGGCTGAGTAATACACATGCCATATATAAAATTTAACTCAAGATGGATCGAAAATCTAAAATAAGAGCCAAGTCCATAAAACTATGAGAAGATAATGTAGGGAAGTATCTAGGGATCTTGTAGTAGGAAATGGTTTCATAAACTTTAAATGCAAAGCACAAGCAATGAAAGAAAAAATAGATAAATGGGGCCTCCTGAAAATTAAAAATTTTTGCACTTCAATGGAATTTGTCAAGAAACTGAAAAGGCAGCCTATTCAATAGGAGGAAATATTTGGGAACCACTTATCTGATAATGGCCTGATACCCAGCATATATAAAAATATCCTATATCATGAAAATAAAAAGACAACCCATTTTAAAAATGGGCAAGAAATTTGAATACTTTTCCAAAGAAAAAATACAAATGGCTAAAAGAACATGAAAAAATACTCAACACCACTAACTATTAGGGAAATTCAAATTAAAAGTACAATGAGATATCATCTTACACCTATTAGATTAGCAGCTATTAAAAAACAAAGAACTACAAGTGTTGGAGAGGATGTGGAGGAAAAGGAACACTCATCGACCGCTCCTGGGAATGTAGAATGGTGCAGCCATTGTGGAGGATGATTTGGCATCTGCAGGAACCTAACTATAGAATTGCCATATGATCCAGCAATCCCATTGCTGGGTATATACCCAGAAGAATTGAAAGCAGGGATATGAACAGATTTATGCAAACCATTGTTCATAGAGGCATTATTTACTATTACCAAAAGTTGGAAGCAACCCAAGTGTCTACCAAAGATGAATGGATAAGTAAAATGGAGTATATACATACAATGGAATATTACTCAACTCTAAGAAGGAATAAGATATTGACAACATGACAACATGGATGACTCTTGAAGACCTTATGTTGAGTGAAGTAAGCCAGTCACTAAAGGACAAATATTAAATGACCGCACTGATATGACCTAAGCCTAATGAGTAGACTTATTGAGCTAGTGTCTAGAAGATAGGTTAACAGGAGACAGAAAAGGAGTAGAGCATGGTGAGTTGGTGCTCAATATCTGCAAAACTCATGATAAGGTGGAAGAGGGTGGTTTGGCAGTGGAGGGGGGTGATGGTGCAGAGATGTGAGTGGGGTCCATGGTGCTGGAATGTGAGGGGAGCAGAGTGTGTGGGGGGTTAGGTTAGACTATCCATAGAACTGGGGGGAGGACTGGAGGAAGGAACACATGAACTCTGGGGATTTGTAGGTCTGTGGTTGAAACTAGAATGGTGGGGATGTTTGTTTGTTTGTTTGTTTGTTTGTGTTTTTGGCATATATGACAGGGGAAGATACTGGTTCAGAGCATAGGGGGTGGGGGATATGTGGGAAAATGTGCACCTGGGGCATGCTTCTATGGAATATGAATGTGTTCACCTCGTCATAGTGTGTTATTTCAGTGGGGGGAGACCTACATAATAAACAAGAAAATATTAAACTCCCATCCTGGGGAGAACTGCTACTTTCTCAGACAGATGGGCAAGAACCTCTCAAGTACAGAGGCAGTGCCTAATAAAAAAAAACAGACGAGAATGTCAGTCCCTCAATATTAATGCATGTAACTATGAACCTTGTTCTTCAAAAACTGAAACTTAGTGATTGCCATAGGTTACAAGGTTAGGGGGGCAATGGGTGGAACATAGGACATTTTGGGGCCTTGGAATTGTTCTGCATGATCTTGCAATGATGAATACAGGCCATTATACATTTTGTTAATACCTATAAGAGTGTATGGTGCTAAATGCAAACCATCGACCATGATTAGTAGCAATGCTTCAATATTTGTTCATCAACTGTAACAAATGTACCATACTCATGTAGGATGTTACTGGTAGGGGAGGACGTGGGGCGGTATATGTGAATCCCCTATATTTTCTATGTGACTTTTCTGTAACCTAAAGCTTCTTGGAAAATAAAGTGAAAAAAGATAAGACATTGGAAGAATATACAGAAGAAATTGTCAATATACATAAATGATAACAGATCTGACGTCACAATGTAAAAAATTATTTTATTTTTTACTTTATTATTCTTTTGACTTTGTTTTGGGGGAGGTTTCCGATTGCAGAAGGGTTGTAACTGTGTGAGGGGAGGATCACTGGTGCGGGGTGTCGGTGGTGGGAAGGGATGTACCTGGGCCATGCCTCTATGCATATGAATGTGTTCCTATGGTCATGGGGTGTTGTCTTGGTGCATGCAGACCCTTCCTTCTTTATATACTGACTTCCCTTGTCTTTCATGACATCTCCACTCTCTTGGTTTTTCTCCCAGAGTCACCTTTCACATTACTTCTTGGTCTCTATTACAGAATCCCCCCTCTCTGGGGCCCCACGAGGTAGTCTGTTCTGGATTCTGTTCTCTTTTCAGTCGATATCCCTTGGGTAATTGCACTCCATCTTTCCTCTGTCCCTTCCTCCCTCCCTTTCTTTATTTTATAAATTCTGGGAATTCTCAGTGAATCATCATGCCAATACTATCAGTTTCAATTTTCAGCAATTGTATTTCTGTAGATCAATCTGTTAGCTGCCTCAGTCATATACAGCCTGTGGTTGTGCTGCTGGAGCTGGAAAAATATTAACATCCTTCTTTGGATTGCAGAGAGAAAAAGCACTCTTAGGCTGAATGTGATCGAGTAAAACTTCCTGGGTCTGCAAAAGCCACTGACATTATGTTATTTCACGTTTTTCAAGCAAAAAAAAAAAAAAAAAAAATCATTCCAGCTGCAGAAATTTTTTGTGTAGTGAAGAATATGTATTTTTTAAAAATAAATGCAAACTTTTAATTTTCCTAACAACTCTCTGAAAGCTTTTATCTCCTTGCTCCACAATCATAAATAACATAGTATCATCTCCAAAATAATACCCCATCCCTCAGCCAGAGGTTCAAGGACATCTGATTTAGCATCATCTTTCTCTGCAAGTACACCTGCCAATTTGGATACCATTAATTATAATTACCTTGTACTGTCACAAATAGCCTGTGTTTTCCATAAAAATCTTCACAGATGTCTCAAATCTTTCCCTCTTTTACTATAGCATGTTTTCAGTATTGTGCCACCTACCCTTTAATTTCTTGTCCAAATACTTATAAATATTCAAAATATTCCTTGATTGCCTAAATAAATAATTCCTTCTCTGAATTCTATATTTTGTTGGGGATTCATTGCTTTTACTAAGGTCTGGGTGGAACTTCATATTTCATCCTGGAGGGTGATATTATACTTGAATATATATGAAAAAAAATTGTACGGTTTTTCATTTTAAAGGCACTTGGAATAGTACCTAATACAGGCACAACAAATTTTATTCTTATTAGCAAGTTAACTTGCAGCAATATTTACATGAAATTGAGTATAGAAAATGTAATCTATTAGCTATTACTTACTATAAGTTAAAATTTGAATTTAATTATCTTTATTGGAATATAATAAGATGTCCTACTGATAAGGCAAAGTAATTCTAATTTTTCCATTAAAAATATGTTATACTTTCATAGTATTGAAAAGTGAAATTTAAGGTCACAATTTTTTGCCTTTGAAAGTATACAAGTTCTTTTGTCACTATTTTAAAATTATTTGGGTTTGGCCTTGTGAAAAAATTCCACTATATATATATGGAGCATGATTTGGTGACAGTGTTGGTATTTAAAAGTTATCTCTGAATCTGAAATTACTAGCAAAAATTCTGGAACAACAGAAACTGGGAAAGTTTGTGATTTCCTAGGAAATTACATATCATTTTCAGACTCAGCTTCGGCTCTGCAATGATTAAGTATGCATATTCAACTAAGTTACACCAGAAGACCAAAGTTGGTTCTTCTCATACCTGACATTCTAAAGGACATTTCTCACTTTGTGCTCCAAAAAGGCATTACTTATTTCAGAAAAAAAAATTTCATTTATACCTTGGCTTTGATTCAACGTCTACTGAAGATTCATTTAAGACATCTTATATTTGATTGAGACAGGCTAATGGGCATATTAGCTCTGTCTCTAGTATTTCCACATTCTATCACTACACTGAAGAAGATGATTAGAAAGAAAAGTGTCTCTACATTATTATTCTTATCCTTTACAGAAATGTACTAAAATTTGATGTTATATTCTTTGCCTTTCTAGAAGGTCAGTTTAGGAACTGCATATTTGAATAGCATTCCATATCTTCATAAAATATTTATTTGTAGAGGTAGTTTGCTGTCTTTTCAAGAGTCCCTTAATGAATTACATTGTACTGTCATGAATATCTTGTGACTTTCCATAAAATCATCACAGATGTGTGTCAAATCATTCCCTTCTTGAATTTAATTCTAACAAATAATTTTGTCAATTTTAATCACTGGACAACTGATATTGAATAATTTGCCATGTTTTTATAGATATTTTTGTGCCCTTACCTGGCTAAAAACTCACTGTCAAATTTAGAATTTAAATATAATACATAATACCTCTGAGATGGTCAGCATCTACTATCTTTCTTCCCTACACTTGCATCCATAAAACTGTTCAGTCTTTGAACCTTTGGCCATTTGAGGAGAACTAAAGATTATGTTATTTAGTCCCCCAACAATTGTTTCTTCATGCATTTATTCTACAAAAAGCAGCCAGGCACTGAGGAAAGAGGGATAAGCAATATAGAATAGTTTCTACCTTTATGGGATTCAAGTTTAACAGAGAAGTAACCTAGTAGTTTAAAAAACTCATACAAATACAGTGGGAAAAGTGCCATGTATGAACACCACAGTTTCATACTGGAGGTTAATAAATGGGGGAAGACGGGGTCAGAAATATGTTCACTGAGGAAGCAAATTGTGGATTTAGATCTGAAAATGGTAAAAGAGGAGCGGAGGCGTGGAGAGAACTCCAGGCAGCAGCCCCCAGAAGGTATATGAAAGAACTGAAAGATACAAAGAAAGTGCAGCAGAGACGAAGGGCACAGTGGATGTAGGTGAAGGTAAATAGGGACCACATGCAGAATACAAGGCAAAGGCAGGCACACAGTTATGCACCCCTGAATTATATATTCTTTTTGTCTTATTCCTAAGGATATTATACCTTTATTGAATGCAAATTCAACTCTACTTCAAATTCTGCTAAATATATAAACAAAAAAGCAGACACTGTCCAAAGGCCTTCATTTACCCAAACTAACTCTCTTAAAATTGTGTTACTATCATGTTAACCTGTCCAATTTCTGTGGTTCCAGAAATAATTTTAAGCAGAAAAATTCTCTTCTTTCCTAATAAAATTCAGATATTTACTATTAGCATTTTTTTGTCTCTGTGATTGTTCCTAGTTTTCTTATTTTCTTCCTAGTTTGATTTCACGAACTGAATTCTTCCTCAATTATCCTAACTCCTAGCAGTGTAAATGGATTTAATAAAGAGTAATATGCATAATAAAACTTAGGTAGTTTTTTCACTACATTCTAGCATCCTTTGCATCTCTTTGCATATATACTCAATAATTATTCAAAAATAAGAATTGAATATAATAGTTAACACCTATAATAATTATAACTGCAAGACATCATTCTAAGTGTTTCCAAATATTAATACATTTAATCCCCTTAATAACATTATGAGATTGGGACTATTATCATCCTCATTTTACAGATGAGGAAATTGAGGAATAGAAACATTAAGTAACTTTTCCAAGTCCTACAGCTTATAGGTGACAGCAGTTGGATGTCCAGGCTCTCTGGCCCTGGAGGTCATGCTCTGAGTCATTCTGCTATGTGGCTTACCACCGGAACCATAACTATGTGATAAAACCACATATTGTACCACAGTGAGGCAACAAGTACTATGCTGGGCTCTGGGGATGGAAAAATGTATAAGATGAGTAAAGACCTTGGTCTGACTGTCCATATGGCTTAAGGGGAAGAATGAGAAAGTGCAATGTGGGATGTTTTTTTGGATAGATGAAATTCAGGAGGAATACCTAATACACTCTACATAAGTCAGGAGCAAACTCTATAGGTATTTCTGTCTAAATAGCTGAAGGATAAGTAATAAGTCAGACACCAGACCAGTTATATAATTTGAGGGGACCATATGAAATAAATTGTGGAGCTCTTGGTTCAGAATTATTAAGCATTTCAAGGCAGTGACATTAGCACTTTAAACCAAGTGTAAGGTCCTTTTGAAATCAGGGTCTCTGCACAACTGCAAAAATCACACATCCATGGAGCCAGCTCTGACAAGGCACAAAAGTAGAAGGTAATTAATTATATTTAGGTAATGTGAAATATGTAGGCCTAGACTTGAGTGAAAAATTTCATGGTCAAAGAGCTGATAAGAATTTACTGAAGCTGGCACATCTAAGATGAAGTGGAGAGGACTGAGAAATGGAAGAAACTGTAGAGATAAAAAAGACTACCAGATAGATCCTCAAATTCAAGAGAAGACCAACATACCCATGAAAAGATCAACATCATTATCCATCAGGGAAAAACAAATCCAAATCACAATGAGATACCACTTCACATTCACTGGGATGGCTAAAGGTTTTGGCAGATGAAACCCTCATATATTATGGTGAGAATGGAAAACAGTGCAGCAAATATGGAAATAAAAGTTTGGAAGTAAAGTCTTTGGAAATAAATGTCTTCCTCAAAAGCTTAAAAATAGAGTTACCATATGACTCAGCAATTCTACTCCTAGGTAGAATATCCAAGAGAAGTGAAAATATATGTACACACAAAAACTTATATTTGTGCTTTCATAGATAGTGTCATTATTGATAATAGCTCAAATGTGGAAACAACCTGAATGTCTATTAATTGATAAATGGGTAACTAACATGTGCTGTGTTCAGACAAAGAAGCTAACAAAGTCATATTGAATGATTCCATTCATATAAATATCTAGAAGAAGCAAATGTATAGAGACAGAAAGTAGATTAGTGGTTACCTAGGGCTGGGGG
The DNA here is from genome assembly GCA_029593785.1 of Cabassous unicinctus. Classification (NCBI taxonomy): domain Eukaryota; kingdom Metazoa; phylum Chordata; class Mammalia; order Cingulata; family Chlamyphoridae; genus Cabassous; species Cabassous unicinctus. Next base: position 24,126 of record JAQZBX010013500.1, on the reverse strand, counting down.
AGTGAAAAGATTGAGGGGCGGTGATGGCCAATGAATGCAGTTTATTTTTGATTGGTGTGTTCTAAGATTGATTGCAGTAATGGTTGCACAACTAAGTAAATGTGCTAAAGACATTTACTTTACACTTTAGCGGGTGAATTTATGTAATGTGACTTATATGTCAACCAAACTCCAAACACATAAAAGCCAAGAGAGGGAAATTTGATATTCTCCTAAGAGCAATTTAAAAGATACATGAAAAGCTTAAGGCAGAGAAGCTAGGTGAATGAATTTGTGATTTGAAAAGTTCACTCATGCTGCAAGGTAAAGAATAGATTAGGGAAGGGAGGGAGCCCCACTGGAAGTATACTATACCCATCCTGCATGAGTAGGTGCTCACTGATGAATGAGATAAAGGTGCTGGGAAAGGTAGTGTAGCCGTTGGGCAATTTGGTGTAATTATGAATTCCAAAAATATATATTAGATTATGCTTGTGAAGTGATCTGTTCATCTGGGCATGATTAAGTTATGATTAGGGTGTTGACTGGGCCATGTCAGTAGGGTGTTGAGCCCCACCCCTTGATGGGTGGGGAGTAAAATATAAAAGGTATCACAAAGAACAGAGCTGCAGCAGTTCTGAAGTTGGAGTTTTGATGTTGGAGAGAAGGCCCCAGGAGAAGAGAAGCGAGCCATTCGCCTGATAGTCTACAGCTGGCCTTGTGGAGGAAACAGAGGAGCTAAGCCTGGAGAGAAATGCAGCCCCGGGAAAAGAGGAACCCAAGAAGCCTAAACCCTGGCAAAAGTCGGCAGCTGTCTTTCTCCAACACGTGGCAATGGACTTTGGTGAGAGAAGAAATTTATGCTTTATGGCCTCGTAACTATGGACTTCTACCCCAAATAAATACCCTTTATAAAGACCAACTCATTTCTGGTATTTCGCATTAGCACCCCTTTGGCTGACTAATACAGGTAGTGATAGTGTAGAAGATGATATGTGAGTGGGTTCCAAAAATATACTGAGGTAGAATCAGTAGTGGTTAATGACTTATTGGTGGGGAGGTGCTGGTGAAAGAAAGGAGGAAAGGAATGTTTCCAGGTTGCTGTCACACATACCTGAGTGGAAAAATTATCTATCATTAGAAGATTGTTGTAGGTTTATACAATTATACATATGTATGCATATATTCATATTTTAATATAACAGCTTCATGAATTGTACTAACCTGCATATATTTTAACCCATATTATAGAATTATAATTTTAAAACTCAATATTTAAAATTAAGTGGTTATCTTCATAAACTCTAAAGTAGAACAAATCATTCAGTGACTTCTTTTTAAAAATAAATTAGACTAGGTGGGTTCCAACTGACAATTGCCAAAATGTTGGTTTTCAGAATGTGACGTGAATATTTTATATTAGAGCTTGTGCATGTGATCTGCTTTAATAAAAAGCAATGTAACATAATAGTCAAGATCAGATTGCATAAGTTTACATTCTGGATCTGCCACTTATTAGCTCTGTGACCAAGGGTTAGTGACTTAATTTAGCTGTGTCTAAGTTTCCCACTTCGTATAATGGGTATAATAAGAGCATAGACTTCACAGAGTTGCTATGCAGGTTAAATCAGTTAATAGTTGTAAAGACCTTAGCACCTGTTAAATACTTGATAAATTAATTGGCACAAAACAACTGACTATCCAGATCTAAGGGATAAATATGTGAGTTTTATGCAATCACCCATTTCATTGCTATATCCACATATAAAGGAATATAATATATATCCCATCCTCTTCTAAATCACTAGTATTTTATTGCCACTAGACTTCTGTCACAATCATATAGACCACTTGGCAATCAATTATACTAACTTTGTTGTACACAAATAACATGTAAGATACTTGGTAGTGGGCAAAACTATAACCAGGACAAAAAACTGATATAGAAAAACAAAACATTAATGATCAATGCTTAACATTTCACATATAAATGCTTATATTACTTAACAATAGAATGTATATTAAAAATATAATGATAATAAAAATGATAAAATCTTAGATATTGAATTTGTGTGTAATTACTGTGGTATTTTCTGACTGACACAGAAGTATCTTGAATCTTTTCTTCATTGGGATAACCTTCCCTGCTCAAATTCTGTAACTTTGGTATCAAGAGCTAGTCTTGAAGGTTTTAACTAGAAATGACCTGTGTTACCAATCAATGGTTTTAAATTAGTGGGATTTTAATGGGTAGGCATTGTGTCTCCCAAATTTATGAGTCGAAGCCATAAGAAGTCTACTGCCATGCCCATAATTGCACTATTACATATTCATGGTCATCCTTTGTAACTGGAGCTCTAAGAAAGTATATTAGAAGAAGGAAAACATGCTTGTAACATGATTGAACATAATTTTGGCATACATTTTGATTACTCTCACTGACAAATATTTTTTGTGTGTGTGTGTTTGTATAATTTTAATTGAATTGGATGATAAGATAAAATATTTGATATCAAGTTTATTCAGGAATTTAGGATAGAGAAGTCAGGACAATAATTGTATGAAGCTAGATTAGAAAGCTAGGACTTGGAAAATTCCACCAATTTAATCTATAAATTCATATTACATTGTTTTCTCCAAGGTTAAGAAACAAGGGATAATAGGATGATCACAGCTAGGTTTGGAGTCCCAATTTTCCTCTCTATCTTTCATAATGGCAAGTTGAAGATTAAGAGCAATCACTTAATTTAAAAAATCAATAAGGGACAAAGAAGCCAAGAAGATACTCTAATCTAAAAATTACATTCTATTGAGGTAAAATTTAGTTTTGTGTCACACAGCAATGAGGACACTGTATTGATATCTGAAATAATGAAGCAAATGATACTCTGAAACCCTTCCTCTTCAACATTTATTATAGCATGACCACATGTATTGTGAAGATTTATGCCACATAATTGGACTCACCTTGTGAAAACTGATATCATGTAATTGAACCATATTGCTCTGGAGGTGAGGCAGGTAGTCATTAATAAGCGCTGACTGCATTGTTTCACGGCCTTGAGGACTACATAGGTAATCTGGCTCAACACTGTTTTAATCCAAAATTAAAAATGTTTTACTAGCATAAATATCAAAATACCCTATTAGAAAATAGATGGAGGACAGTATGAAAAATGTAAGAATTAGAATGGCAAAATATTAATAATCTTAAAGCTGGGTGACAGGTACATAGAATTTTATTACATTATTCTCTAGTCTTTTGTCTTTGTTGTAGAATTACCTCTCACATTTTATCATGGAAAATCTCAAACCCACACCCAAGATGGGAGCTGCTTCTTTAGGCTGTCTTCTGAATAGAGAGAATATGTGGAGTAGATCAGAACTCAAATTCAAACTGGCAGTATGCTGCTGCAGCCCACTTATTACCAATAAATTTTTGTATTGCAAGTCACTGAGATTATGGTGTCAACACTAGTTGACTAATATGCTGTATCTAGTGTTTATTGGTATTACCAATGCCTGGCGAGGATTATATGAAGTTATGCATGCCTTGGAAGCACAATACCTAACAGGGAGTAGTATAATAATGTTATATGTGTAGTGCTTACAAAAGTGTCTTATACATAGTATATATTCACTAAATTTAAATGTAGTCATTTTATATATATTTATATATTTTATGTAAAACCCCATAGGAGTTATAACAGAATAAAATACATTTTATTCTATTATATTTTATAAAATACATTTTATTCTAGCATTTAAAATATTTTTATATTTCAAGAGTTATAAAAGAGTTATCATAGAATAAAATATATTTTATTCTATTACATTTTATAAAGTACATTTTTTTTTTTAAGATTTATTTATTTATTTATCCCCCCCTTGCTGCTTGTGTTTTACTGTGTCCATTCGCTGTGTGCTTCTTCCGTGTCTGCTTATCTCCGCCTTGCTGTGAGGTCCTGCTGCATCAGCCCACCGCACTGCGCGGGCCAGCCCGCTCTCACAAGGAGGCCCAGGGAAGCGAACCCGGGCCTCCCGCATGGCTCCCGATTGAGCCACACCCGCTTCCGTATATATAAAATACCATTTTGTTCTATTATTTAAAATATTTCTTTAAATAAACTTAAAGAAATATTTAAAATATTTTGTGAGCATTCTTTCTTTGCTGAATCTAATCAGTCAAGTGAGGACCCTTTCTAAGCCCTCTTTGACACTTACTTAGAGCAAGAAAAAGATACAGAAGTGATCAAATAATATTTTAGTCTTTTTTTTTCCTGTTTGTGTTTTATTTGGATAGGTTTTATTGTTGTGTCTTTCATTTCACTAATCTTTTTTTTCTGCAGTGTCTAAACTGTTGTTAATCCCATCAAATGTATTTTTTTTACTGTGGACACACTTTTCCTTTTAATCTCTAGAAGTTTTATTTAATCTCTTTTATATCTCCCATGTCTGTCCCTATTATGCTCACACTTTCTTCTATTTTATTGAGATATGTATTATACGTAAAAAAAACACACAGATATGTTAATGTTCCTGTTTGCAAACACTATCATCCATGTAATTTATGGATCTATTTTTATCATTGATTTCTTTTCCATTATTATGGATCTTATTTCCCTGCACCTGTTACTTTTTATTGGATGCCAAACATATGAAGTTTGCGTATTTGTTCCTGGATTTTTTGGCAGGCCTTTAAAAATATTCAGTCTTTTTTCTTAGAAGCAATTAAATTACTTGAAAACAATTTTATTACGTTGAAGCTTGTTTCTAAGCTTTTGTAGATGAGTCCAGAGCAGTCTTTAATTTAGGAATAATTTTGACACATTACAAGACCAATGCTCCTCAGTGTTTTAATGGCTCTTTCCTTGGCCTTGGATAGTTTCCTCACACCCATGCACTGATGAGTACTCATTTTAAGACTTCAGGGGAAACTTCAGAACTCTCATAAATTTTGTCTTTTATTTCTTTGTTGTTGCTATTGTTGTTTAAGGTCATAGTATAAATTAGGCCCCTCTTAATTTATCATGCTGGAAGCAGAATTTGTAGAGGGTATTTTAAATTGTTATTAATTTCACAGTTTATGTCAGAAAATGCGATGCATCTATCATCTAGTGACTACATGTCACAGAGATCCAAGAATTCTTAAATTAAACAACACAACACTCTTAACATCATTTTTATCGGACTGATACCACAAATTGGAAAAGATGTGCCAATACACAAGTAAAATTTCTTATTTTTTCACATTATGCCAGATGCATGTTTCAATGTCCATCACTGTATACTGCATGTAAATAATATGTGTATTCTTGCCATATGGGATAACAGTATTATAGAAAATATATACTCTTTTTAATACAAAGCTATGTACGTTGAGTGCATCATATGATTTTTAGTGTTTCATAACTGCACATTAGGTGGTAAGTTCAGAGAGATTAAAAACAAGCTCATATAGCTGTTCTCTGAATTCTGCTCTGGCTGTCTTGCTGTCTGACACATATATAATGATTAATGTGATTTTCTTAAAATGAAAGCAGTGTGTATTTACTGCAGATGTTCTTTTATAGAGAATATCAAAGATAAACACCAAAAATGACTCACCAAACACCAAAATCTTGAACCAAGAATTTCATCAAATCATTTCTGTTATACAAACAACCCACATCTAGGAGATATTGCTGAAAATTAAAGCTGTAGATAACAAATGGAGAATGAACTCCTCTGAGTATTTTTTAATTTATGTTTTAGTTTTAGTTTTAGTTTTGATGTAAATCAATAAACCCTTCATAAAGAATATTCAAGTTAAGCAAAGACTGCATATATAAATCAAACGTTTTACAATATTTGGTTAACAAAAAGAGGAGGAAATCTTAAGAATGGATCTAACAGAGGTTACTAAAACATTAATCATGTGTAAGAGTCCAGCTTGTTCTCCATAGCTTGCTACTTGTAAGAGGAAAAGGGTCAGAAATGTAGCTGTCATGGTTAGTTTGATGAAATGTTATGTTTTTCTACCAAAAGCCAGAAGGTTTATTAGACCACTTCCCCAATATGGGATAAATTAATCAATGCTACAGCCCTAAACCACGGAAGGAGAAGATACAGTGTATACTTTGCCAAAAATGTCAAGAAATCTTATAATGCTATATATATTCCTGTCTTTAAATGAATCAAAGGAAATTATGAGTCAAATAGGTTTGTGATGAATCTTCTTAGTGGTATAATGATGCATAGTAATCCCTAGATGATGAAAAAACTATGATCATTTTCATTTAAGGGAAGCCTGTTGAAAGTGGGGCTAAAGACCCAGGAAGTGGAGATGCTCAGGCAAATTGAATTTATCCTTGATCCAAGAAATAAAAATGATGATAAGTAGGCTTCTGGAGCTGCTTATTATGTGTTGAGATGTGAAGTTTGAGAAGTGGTCAAAAAAGACTACTACAGGGAAGACTGTTGCTAATTTTACGAGAAGATATTTTTAAAAGTATACTATTCAAATAGCAATATGCAATCTCATGGTGCTGATCAAAAGAGCAAGCCAAGCATGGTTTTTGTTTGTTTTGTTTTGTTTTTAATTTAGGAAGAGGTGGATGAAATCATTATAAACCACCGTTTTCACCATGGTACACTCAGAATAAGTGTGCAGTTTTTTTGTGTTTGTTGATCTGCCTCTATACAAGTTGCATATAGGAGCTTCCCTAATGATAAACTTTTTTTTATTATAATTTGGCCCCAAGGGAGATTTTAATTTATGGATAAACAAATTATAAATCACCAACCAATCAAAGGAATATATTGGCTCATTCAAATTGCTTATCATTGGTTATGCTACCATTATTAGAATAATACATGCTCTTTTTAAATTCTTTTTTAGTTCCAGTATACCACTCTGTTTGGTATACTGAACTTTGGTGGCATGGAATTGAAATGTCCATATGGTAAATAAATCCTAGGGCTTTTTATATAGTCTAAGCTCTGAATTGGCTTTGGATTTTGTAACTTCACATTGTCTGCACTTTATCCTTAATTTACCTTAGAACTCAACAATTAACAAAAATATACACATATCCAATGCCTGTTAAAAATCAATAGAAAAATAGTTTTGTGTCAGAAAGTCTTTCATATAGACTTCAGTTTAAAACTTCAAGGATTCTAATAGCGAACATAAAATAGTTGGAGATGTCAAAGATTTGTGATAGTTTTCACTGCACTTACAAATGTGCAATTAGTGTTCTAGATGGAAAAACGCACATATGCCACTGAAAACATGCAATGCTCACGATTTATGGAACAAGTGTAAAACTTAATCAGGTCAAAATTAATTGATCATAATAATGGATCAATTTATATGGTCAAAAGCATGTGCATTAAAGGTTTATTTGGCAGTTCTTATTAGAAAGGATAAAAATTGGACAATTTGTCAGACAATGAAACTCTGATGCATTAGAATTACAGTCAGCATGATTAATATAGGTAATTTTGAAAATATGACTTTTTTACTCTAGAATATCACCTAGAGAATTATAATTTACTTTCAGTCAATAAACATTTATTAAGAGACTACAATGAGTTGAGCTATATTTATGTATTGATGATCCAGTAGTGAAAACAACATGTAAAAATGTCTAATCAATGGATATTTTATTCTACCAATTGGAGGAGATAGATTAGTAAATTATTTTTTCATTGCAAGATAAGTGCTATGAAGAAAAGCAAAGCAGTGAAGGGCAAAGAGTGACTGGTGTGTGCATGCATGTGTGCATGTGGGTTTGTATTTGATCAAATAGCTAAAGAAGAGGAGGAAGAAAGTCTCAGGAATATCTAGGGGAAGAAGGTTTCAATCTCTGGAAACAGTAAAGAAAAGCAAAAAGCAGTGGGACTGGGGGAATGGAATGAACATGATACAGAGAAATAAGATAGGAGCAAAAAGAGGAGGTAAAGGGGATTGAAAGGGTGGCCTATAGCATTATAGGTAATAACACGGTTTTGAAAATGATACCAGAAGCTCCTTTTAAACCAAAGAGTGATGTTATCTGTCCTGCTTCAAAAGGACCTATATTAATGAAGATAACAGAGGCAAGAATGGGTGCAAGGAGACCTCACAGAAGTTATTGCAGTAATCTAGGTAAGAGATATTTTGGCTTGGGCTAGGGCTATAACTGTGTTGCATAGTGTTGACAAATGACTGAATTATGAACTTACTTAAAATAGAGTCAATTGGATTTACTGAATGATTGGATGTGGGTAAAAAGGAGAACAGTCAAAATGATTCCAAGATTTTTAGAAAAGAATGAGATGTAGATGATTGAGGGTGAAGCAGATATGCAGGTAACTTATAGAATTGGATTGGATAAGACAGGTTTGAGATTTTTATTTAAAATTCAAATGGGGCTTTCTGATAGGTGGATTTCAAAGACTGGAGTTAAGAGGAGAGGTCCACATTCCAAATTTAGAGTTTACACAATTCACTTGGTATTAATAATATGATACCAGATGAAATCAACAAGAGAATGAACACAATTAGAGAAGAAAATTCCAAGAATGAACCCTGAGCTACGGCCTGCATTATTTAGAGGCCAGTTAAAAGAGAAAAAAAACAATAAACAAAGGAGTTTGACAGGAAGAAACAGTGTGGTAAGAGAAAAACCGGGAGAGGGCACTGACTGTCATGTGAAGAATGTGCTTCAAGCAGAAAAGATTATTCAGCTGGATGAGTCAGTGTTGCTAGTCAGAATAAAATGAGCTGGGTGAGTCAGTGTTGCTAGGCAGAATAAAATGAGGACTGATTGTTTATCATTAATTGTAAGAAAGTGAAAATTACTGTTAACCTTGCCAAGAGAGTCCTAGAGGAATTCTATGGTGTAAGACTGATGGAGTATATTCAAGAACATATTGGAGAAAGAAAATTGGAGAGAACAAGTTTAAACAAAATTTTCAAGGAATTTTGCTGTGGATAGAGTAGACAGTTCAGATGGTATGTGGATCTGTTTGTGTACCATTGATATATCTATGCACACACATAGATATACATATATGTATGCTGAAGAAATACATATTACAATTGATTCACTACATAGAGGAAATAATATGATATTTTGTATGTTAATGAGAATGTTAAATGGGCCGGCAGGGGAAACACTGTTGGAAAGAGAGAGATGCATTTCTGGTTGTTGTCCATGATATATGAGAGAGAATGATATCTATTACACATGTAAAAACTCAGATATGTTATTCAGGGTAACATTAGGGAAGGTATCATATATAAGTTAAATTATGCATGCGTGTAAATGTAAGCGTGGGAACTTTTTCAAAGTTTTATTTTGATTGTTTCTGTTTTCTTAGTGAAAGATGAAACAGTCATCAGCTGAGCTCTTTGTAGGTAGAGGACGTTTGGAAATGCAATGATAGAAGAAAATGTATGAAGTTTAATCTAATATTGTGGGCAAGGAATGGGCCAGGGAAATGGGGAATGAGTGTCAGCCATCACTAAGAGGTCACTTCAGGGTCTGAATCATCATTTTAAATAAAGTCCATTCAGAATGATTGTGGGTCTTTCTCTAGCTAAGTTCAGCTGTGCTAGTGGACGTGTGGAAAGGCATGGAGCTAAATTAAACCATGACTTGTTTTGTCAGGAAACTTTCATGAGACAAAAGGAGATTAAGAAGCATATAGGAGGTAGTGAGTACAATAACAGACAATAAAAATTATTCTGGGTATTAAAGGAAGTGAGCAAACTGAGTGGTATGGGCCATGATAAGATGGTTGGATCTATGGATATGAGAACTACATTGTATCGATATATTTGACAGTGTATAAAATAAATATTTTTAACATGAGAAGATGCAATTTTAAATATACATCTAAAAATTATCTAGGGAAGCAGATGTGGCTCAAGTGATTGGGCTCCCGTCTACTACATAGGAGGTCCAGGGTTCCATTCCTGGGGCCTCCTGGTGAAGACATGAAGGCAAGCTGGCCCACAAGGCAAGCTGGCCCAAGCGGAAAGCTGGCCCATATGGAGTGCTGGCCCGCATGGAGCACTGGCCCATGCAGGAGTGCTGGCCGTCACGGAGAGCTGGCGTAGCAAGATGACGCAACAAAAAGGGATACAGAGAAGAGACAATAAGAGATGCAGCAGACCAGGGAGCTGAGGTGGCGCAAGAGATTGAGCACCTCTCTCCCACTCTGGAAGTCCCAGGATTGGTTCCCAGTGCTGCCTAAAGAGAAGACAAGCAGACAGAGGAACACACAGCTAATGGACACAGAGAGCAGACAGCAAGCGCAAAACAATGAGGTGGTGGGGGCGGGGGGGAATAAATAAATAAAATCTTAAAAAAATAAAAATAAAAATTATCTGGCATCCAAAGATGAAAGACTTAAAAAGTAACACAAGAAATTCCGTGGATCACAAAACAGCAGCAAAGATGATACCCAAGAAAGGGATCATGGCAATACATCATAACCCAGAGAGATTCTCACCTGAAAGTTATTTTTCTTTTCCTCAACAAAACAAGTTACTGAATACATGGATTTTCAGAGTTACACCTGAAGTCATTTATTTAATATATCTAATTAAATTTGTTATCTGTTAATCCATAAATCAAAAGCAAAAGAGGCACTGCAATAATGCTGTCTTAAGGTTGTTTTCATTATAATGCATTCAATGTTATTTCATTAATTATTGTATAACTAACATTGTTTTATGCTCTTGTTTTGTTGCATACTTGAACTTCACAATGGAATTCATCAGATGTATTGTTTTGCTGCAAATTTTTATTAGAATATTTGCTGAAATGTTTTCAGAGATATACAGTGCCTACCTGTATAGCAGTTCACTCAGAATTTTTTCAAATATATATATATATATATACATTTTAAATGTACTAAAATGATGCCAGCATTGCTGTATATACATTCATTCAAATTTATTTCATCTTGCAGCTTGAATTTAAGTCATATTATTCACCAAAATGCCACATAGGTAATTCAAATTACATTTACCATAAATTAGTTATTTTTGCTAATTCTTTTAAAGTTTATCACTATCTCTGTATTTCTTCAGGGTTATATGATTTCGTATTTTTCCAGAGACTGTATATTGTTTCATATGCAGAAATAATTACCAAATTAATTCACTATCTTGTAAGGTGTTTACAAGGAGAAAATAATGTATTTTCTCTTTAAAGCCATACTCAAATCACTTTCAATATATAAAGGAAATCATTTTTTCCCAAAACAGTTTTAATAAAACTGTAAACCACTATCACATAACTTTACAAATTGATGACAGTTTCTTTCAAATGGAAATTCTTGTAATAGGTTTAAAAATAAATGTTCATTAATAAGTGATTTTTTTTCACAAAAGAATAATGACCTTTTCATTTTTAAATATTGTCTAGAATTGTCTCAAAAATAGTTTATAGGAGGACATATTGAACATATGAATAGACTTCTTTGAGAAACTTTATTCAAGCTGCGGGTTTCAAAAAATATCAGAAAGTAAATGACTGAAAACCCACCTCTCAGCACGATCAGAAACATCAAGGACGATTTCACCACACCTCATTATATTCTACCACTTATATGGGATGAGGAATAGACGTATCCATTTTGCCTATTGCCCAGCAGGGACCTATAATATTGCTCTCAGAGCAATAGTATGAATAAATGTATTAGATAGAACTTAAAAATGTCATTCAAATAAAACATCCTTTAGAAAAGCTTATTATCTCTGGTAAGAATAAAAAACACAGGCATTAAAATCTACAGGTGTCAGGATTTGGTAGTATGCTCTTTGGCATTCTTCTTTACAATCAGAAATTGACTTTTCTCCACTCTGAAGACATTACCAAATAATATTAGCTTTTCTTACTAATTTAGGTACATAGAAAACCAAATAGAAGAAAGAAATTGGAAACACACTTCTTCATACTACTAAGCCATTAGAAAATCATGAACTGAAAAATTAGTATATATTTGGATTTAGTAAAGATTTACATAAGCCTATAAAACAGTATGCTAAAACATATAGTTAACTACTGATCCAGTAGAGAGATTTATAGAATAAGGAAATCTTAGAGAGTGAAGTTTACTTATTTTATAAGCAATGATATCTTAGGTAAGAAAAGTATGAGATTTAGCCAAAATCACATAGTAGGTAAATGGCAGAGCTAAGATTTGGACCAATAAATCAACATTACAATTTCCTCACACACTATTTCATTAATCTCTATTTTCTAGGAACTGGAAATACCAAAGTTAATATGATTAGTTAGTCACAGTTTATATAAATGAATCCCTTTTTTATAGCTTATTTCATATGTACCTGTATTGGATATCAAAACCATATTAATTTTTCTGAATATCAAAGAAACACTGTGATCGTGTGAGTGTATGAGTGTGTGTATGTGTGAGAGAGCGAGCGAGCACACGCGAGAGAAGAAATACAGCGATTTCAGTCATAGAGGATCTCCAGGAAATATGCACAAGAATCATCTCTGGAAATTTTGAAAATACAGCTCTCTAATCCCTTTCAAAGATTTAGTGGGTCAGAAACCCTGGGAGTAAGGCTCAGTCAGATATATGTGTGATTCACATATAGCTCCACATGAGATTGTGATATACGACATGGGATAAGAACCACTTCCCTTAAACATTAACTCAAAGATTTCATTTCATCACAAGGCAGACTATTAGGCTGGCAAAGACTATTAGAGACCCTCTCTTGCAACATCAATCCAAATGAAAGCATTTACTTTTACACACTGATTATTTTCCAGATTATGCTAGAAAACTTAAAAGGAGTGGGCATTCTCTCCTTTGGAATTTCATAGTGCCCATTAATCACAATCTTTGTGAGAAAGTCTATGAACACTTGTAATTTCCACCCTTTGGCCATACTACTATGTAGGTTAAGGATGCACTTCGTCCGAATTCAATTTTACATATGACTGTCTTTAAAATATTGAAGCAGCATATGATTACTGTTCCATAAAACTACCATCTGAAACTCATTTATTTATTTATTTTTAAATATTCTGGTTCTCTTCTTGACCACTCATTTTTTTATTATTTGTCTGTTTAATCATCAGTCTTAGAAGCAGTTGCTGAGAATTGCTCATAATTTCAACTCAGAATGTACTTTCAGAGTTTGGGAAAGAGGTGCAAATAAAATTCCCCATAAAAGTAATAAAAATCCATCTGCAAAATTTTGTCCAGAAATATAACTACTTAAAAAGATATAAAAATTCCTATATATTGTCCTTTATTTTTAAAGACAGTGCTATAAATATGCCATAGTGTTTTAGTTTTTCATTTCATTGGACCTTTTTATACAGTAAAGATATTTGGAACTTAATATTCTGTCTTTTTTATAATTAAAATTGTGGATTTGTTGATCTCATTCTGGTGACTTTTATTTAAGGATGCAAAGGAAGTAAAAAATCTTAAATTGCCCCCCACCCCCATAATATAAAGTTACTTTCATTTATATCATTGCATATTTTAAAGTGTTTTAAATTTAAAATTTAATTTAACATTATTATTATTTAAATTAGAGCCTGAGCAATTTTCTTCAGACAGGAGCAAACTGAGAAGACATATTCTTGTGAGAATAGACAGTTTTCAACATGCAAGAGGGTTCAGAGGCCTGTCAGAAGAACAAGTTGAACAGCATCTGTGATAGATAGGGGCTGAGACATGCCACAGCTATGTTTGTAGCCTTGTGAAAGTCCACTTCCATACTCAAAATAGATATTTTGAATATGAAAACCTCACATTTCAAAATGGAATATTCATGAAGAAATGCTTAGTGATACTAAATGTGCGTGATTTACTGGAAAAAAAATCTGATTCCATTTCCCCCACTAAATTGTATGCACCATAAAGATATGCTCTTTTTGTTGTTTGCTGCTGCATTCCTTGCACCTAGAAGAGTTCTTGCAAACATCGCAGACTCCCACATATATTTGTTGAAAGTTGTTAAATGAATTTGAGCAAGTAAGGAAGGAAATGTTATGTAAATTTCAATCACTTCAACAATCTTTTCACTGCTTACATTTTGTTAAATTTTCTTTCAAGAAATTATATTTGCTTAGGAATGAGAAAGAGAAAACGTACAGAAAAGGCTAATGCAATCTTCAATTTTACATGTAAGAATCATCAAAGAACTTTTGTGGTAATTTTCATATGATGTGAAAAATTCACTCTATTATCTTATGCCTTCCAGTAAGTGTGGTTAAAACAAACAATTTTATGAAACATGACATTTCCGTTGGTCCAGAGTTGGAACCTTTTCTAGAAATTACAATATTTAAATGAAATAAAATATCTGCACCAAAACAATACAGAACAATACCCTTGAGCATAAAAAACTAATATAGTGAATGCAGTAGTACAATAATATTTATATGCCAAGCTAATTAACATATAATATTTTGTTCAGGTAGTTCTATTGAAGGAACTATTTTTTTATTGTTAGAAATTCCATGGATTTGGAACTGTAGTTTGCAAAAGCATTTTAAGAAATTACCTTTCAAGTCATAATGCTTATATTCACAGAGAAAAAGCTTATCTTTTCTACCTTATTAAAAAAAAAAAGAACAATGTGGTAAAACTCTGACTTCTGTATGCAAATACAAAAGTAATTGTCAAGGTAAAATATTCTTACCTTGAATTAAAATTTTAAAAACTCTTGAGTTTCAGTTTGAATATATCTGTTTAGTTAAAGAACTGCAACTGAAATGGACTAAAAAGACTAAAGTTAATCTTAAATTTCAGTAAGGTTTCCTTAAAACAGAAAAATGTATTTTTTAAATGAATGTAAAGGAACAGTGAGTCCTTTTACTTTAGTTACCAGGCTTTGAGATGTTCTAAACCCAGATTTCAAGACCAGCACTGAACATTGCATATTTAGAGAAAAGGGAAGAAATAGTTTGTGAGGGTGCTACTACGATTTATTTATACAATTTACTGGTTGAGTTTTGAGGGACTTTTTGGTTTTAGGGGTTTATTTGATTAAAATCAGGATGTCTTATGATTTGTGAATTCTGTACCCACTAGTGAATTGGAATTTTTTAATTAAATAGATGGAAGTCTAGGTGCCACCTATAAGAGATTGGAGAATGAGTTTTGTCCTAATTGGAACGTCCTTAAATGTGCTCCAATCTTCAAAATTTCGTTGCTAACCCTTGCAATATGCTCAGTCAAGACACGTTTGGCACAAAAGAAGTGTTTTTCAAAGCAGGTTCTGTGTACCACTGAAGAGGTACCTAATGAGTTTCGGTTTTACTTTGAAAAACAATATTTAATAATTTTGTATTTATTTTAGCATCAAAAGAAAACATTACATGATCATCTCTATTTACAGAGAAAAACATTTGACAAAATACAGCAACTTTTCTTGATAAAAACACTTCAAAAATAGGAATAGAAGGAAATATCCTCAAGATGATAAAGGGTTTATATTAAAAACCCACAGTTAACATCATATTCAATGGTGAAATGCTAAAGGCTTTCCCACTAAGATCTGGAACAAGACACGGATGCCACTGTCACCATTCTTATTTAACATTGTATTAAAAGTACTTGCTTGAGCACTTAGGCAAGAAAAAGATATAAAAGGCATACAAATTGCAAGGAAGAAGTAAAAATTTCACCATTTGCAGATGACATGATCCAAAACATAAAAAGCCCTGAGAAATCTACAACAAAGCTTCTAGAGCTTTTGAAGGAGTTCAGTCAGTAAAGCGGCAGGATATAAGTTCAACATGCAAATATTAGTAGCATTTCTGTATACCAATAATGAGCAATCTGAGGAGAAAATCAAGAAAAAAACCCATATACAACAGCAAAGAAACGAATCAAATACCTAGGAATAAACTTAACTAAAAAGGTAAAGGACTTGTACACAGAAAACTACACAACATTGTTAAAGGAAATCAATGAATATCTAAATAAATGGAAAAATATATCATGTTCATGGATTGGAAGACAAAACATCATTAAGATGTCTGTTCTACCCAAACTGATTTACAGTTGAATGCAATCCCAAAAAATCCCAACAGCATTTTTTCTGAATTGGAAAAGCTAATTATGAAATTTATTTGGCAAGTGGCCCCAAATAGTCAAAAACATATTGAAAAAGATAAATGAAATTGGAGGAATCATGCTACCTGACTACAAAGCTACAGTGGTCAAAACTTCATGGTATTGCCACAAAGATAGACATACTGACCGATAGAACTGAATTGAGAGTTATGATATAGATCCTCGCATAGATGGTCAACTGATATCTTAAAAGGCCACCAAGCCCACTCAACTGGGAGAGAATGGCCTCTTCAAGAAATGGTGTTGGGAGAACTGGATATCCATATCCAAAATAATTAGAAGGGTCACCATCTCATGCCCTATACAAAAATTAACTCAAGATGGATCAAAGACCTCAATATAAGAGCAAAGACCACAAACCTCCTAGAAGATAATGTAGGGAAGCATCCATGAGATCTTGTAGTAAGAAATGGTTTCATAAATATTACACCCAAAGCAAGAGCAATGGAAGCTAAAAATAGCTAAATGGCAAGTCCTCAAAATTAAAAACTTTTGTGCTTCAAAGGAGTTTGTCAAGAAAGTGAAAAGACAGCCTACTCAATGGGAGAAAATATTTGGTAACCATTTATTCAATAAGGGCCTAATATCCAGCATATATAAAGAAATCCTACATCTCAAAAAAAAAAAAAAAA